>VXBB01022883.1:375050-393496 GCA_013399915.1 Illadopsis cleaveri
GCGGCTGTGGGGAAAAACACATGAAGGGCCTGGGGCCGCTCGGAAACTCCTTGGCTTTTGTATGTGAGCCACCAAGGCCCTCAGCATGGACACCCGCTCTCCTGTGTCCAGTTCTGGGCTCCTCAGTATGACACCAAAAACATCGGGATAAATCAAACTCGCAAACTCTTTATTTTATAGTATTGGGGAGTAGGCATTACTTTATTCCTAGCTGGGGTGCATAGCAGATAACTCCAGCCACGTGGACTCCATTTCCAAAACTTCTCACTCACACGTTTTCAGCAAACAAATTACTGTTCATTGGTTCTAAATTGCACAGTTCTCTTCCTTAATTACCGTTTTATTAGTTATTGGTTTCTTGCTTCTAGTGCTAATTAGTCCACATTTTTCAGCCTTTTTATCAACTTTTCCCACACAAAGTCTACAATGCTTGGGCTGTAATGTCTTTGTTAGTCTCTTCTCGTTACTCCAATATGTTCTTGGAGGCCTATAAATTTTGGATCCTTGGTGTCCAGCTTTCCTTTGTTCATTGAAGCTTATCAGGCTTAGTTCAGCAAAACTGAAAGTTTCAGTGATCTAACAATAAGTCTGTCAAAAGAAACTTAGCAACGTGCTGGCTAAAGTGGAAAATTACACTGCTTAAGACTAATACACTGCTTTTGATTAATTAAAACAATTACTTTAAAAAAATAATTAGGTAAGTTTTATAATTTCCACCAATTCTCCCTTTGGAAGTGATTTTAATTATTTCTTTTAAGATTATTTCCACTTAAATAATTGAATCTTTCGTGAGACTTATCGTGCCCGATGATGCGGCACTGGATGGTGATGAAGCCAAGCAACTGAGATCCCTATCCTGGGATGCGGGAATTGGCCAGAGGATCAGGAAAAGACCAGGAACTCTCTGACTCCGGAGGCAACTCTTGTCAAGTGTGAGGGAAAGATGCCTTTGCAAGGAAGACTTTTCAGTGCTCCAAGACAAGTGGAACACTTGGAAGGTACCTGGTGCCTGAGAGATTTAGCTGTGCTGGAGATAATCTTTTCAGATAACGAGCGATTCCGTAATAATCCAGACAGCGTCCACTGTACACAAAACATGTGGTCATGTGCCAGGTCATTGGGAATGTTGGTGTGGAAGGAGGAAGAAGAAGAAGTGGGCATTCTGGTTTGGCAGACTCCAGAGACATGAAGAAACCATCTCCACCCTATTATGGGCCTACATCTCATCCATGGAAAGACTGATGGAGAATTTCTGGAATTCAAGAGAGGAGATTAAAGAGAGCCACCAGAAGCTTTTAGAGGAGCTTAAAGAGGAATTTTTCCATGCCCTACCAGTACAGACCAGAGTCTCTGCTATTAGGAGCAGGCATCCCCCTGCTCAAGGGGACACTCCACGAGGTAACATGTGGTCTTACCTGCATGGAGAAGACATGAGACAGAAAACCCAACTCTGCCCAGGTGGGTTTTCTGGGTATGTGATTTGAGAGGAGGAATGACTACCACAGGAAGCTCCTAGAGGATAAATGCTCCAGTTTCCCATGGGCAAGCCCCTAGGCACAGTAGAAGGGATGATGTTATGTCCAAACCTCTCCAGGCCAGGAGGGACAGGGATCACTCACATAGTCAGCAGATCAGGTACAGCTCCCACTCCTCGATGTACAACACTTAGCCATTGTGTAAGAAGATCAGGAACCTGGAAAAGAAGCAGGATTTAGAAATGGAGATGGATAGAACACAGCTTCACATCACACAATGGAAGTGGAGAACCACTCCTGTTCCTCCTGGAGTAGGGGACATCCCAGTCCTGGATGAGGACAGGTGATGACCCCAAACGCTCCCTGTGCTCCCCAAGGCAAGAGAGAGGCTGCCCAAATGCTTCCCAGCAGCACAGTTCCCAGCCAGGCCCTTTCCCTCTGCTCTGAATTCCCTCCATGCCCCAGCCAAGGGAAGTAAAGAAAGAGAAAACATTTAATTGTTCCTTCTTTCTGCAAAAAAAGTTATTTTTGGAGTCTTTGGGACAACACAATGGGAGGACATCATGACTTGAACATGAAGGAGCTGGGCACAACTCCAGGGCTACACCTGCAGCCAGGTGAGAGGAGGAGAGTCCCTGGTGCCTGTGGAGAACAGAGAGCTCCGAGGGGTTCCAGGAACTCTGAGGTGGCATCTCACAAGCTGGATAAGGCACCCACTTAGTGCCACGTGCCTCTGAGTAACAACCCCAGGCCCTGGAGCTGTACAAAAGGTGCAGAACAAGTGATCAACATTACAACCAGGAGTAAAACTGCAATATGAGAAATAAATTCATCTCATTTTCATTTATTAAACACAGATCAGATAGAACTCAGCACAAATTACAGCAGATCCAGAGTGAGTAAATCCTTTATCAATCTCTTCCAGAAGACCAAAAGCCTTTTAATAGATCAGAGTGGCTCTGCCCCTTCTTTATTCCCAAAAAAGCTGCTCCTAAACTTCAATATTTTACCAGCTTAAATGCACTCAGCTGCTATACCACCTGCTGGGTTTGCTTTTGTTTATTTTCCCCAAAATGAAAGTGGTGGGTTTCAGGTGGTAGTTGCAGCCCATCCCTTGCCTGATCATGTCACTGCCATTTCCAGGAGCTCTGCAGAACTGATGATTTAGGCAGAGGTTTGCCTGAACACACACAGGAGCATCAGCCCACGTGGAGATGCTGCATTACATAGGAAGGGCTGTGTTAAAAGCAGGAGTCAGGTGGGACTTGGAGTAGGAGGCTTTGCCCTTTGCTTCATTATTTCTGGCTGCCTAAAGGACTGTTTTACTTTTGGTTGGGATTGTTCACTTTGCCCTCAGCCAGAATTATTGTCCACAGGCTCTGCTGGTTTGTTGAGGTTCAGGTTTCACCCATTCAGGCTTCTCTTCCTGCTTTTGGTGGCTCCTGCAATGGGAATCAGATTTGAATGTGTGCTGTGCTTGATGCCTGAGGAAAGGGGCTATTTCTGTCCCCTCTGTCTGTCAAGACAGATTTTCTTAATTCTCCCTCCTTTTTTCCCAAATTTTCTGTCTCCTCTAGCATTTTCTTGCCTTTTCCCATTCACCTCCTTCTGTCTTACTCTATTACTTCAATATTCTCTCATTTCCTTCTCTCTCTTATATGTTGATTTAGCTTTCAATATTCTTTATCTATGAAAACTACACACAGAACAACATTTAATACACTTACACAGTACAAAACCCCTTTTTTAAAGGTCTCCTTAATACCAAGTAGTTTTTCAGTGCACTGAGAAACATCACACCAAAAATGTGTCACTTACCTGCATATCCTGTGTTATAGATCTTCCCAGAGATCCTTTTCTACATTGAGTGCATAGACAGAGCACAGTTGGCTGTGCACAGCAAATGCAAAACCCAGGAAGCCTGACTGAAGAAGACACGTGTGGCTGTATCTAAACTGAAGCACAGGATGGGCTTTAAAACATGAATTAGGATATTTGCCTGAACCTGAGCTTTATGTTCTTGTTAACAGGATTTCATCCTGTTCCCACAGCAGAAGGCGAAGGGATTTGGTGAAAGAGAGGGAAAAGCTGTAATCAAATCATACAGCTTTCAGATCAAGGAAAAGTAGAACATAAAATGAAGAAAAAGAAGAGAGAAAACAGAAGATTAGGTCTTATTGGCAATGATGCACAACAAAACAAAACGTCAGCTTCATCTTTTGTGTGCCTTATTGTGCTTTTCCAGGAGAGTAGCTGAAAGATACATTTTTATAAAATGCAAATCTGATGTAGACTTACAGTAAGACAAGAAACCAGGAATCTCATGACAGTATTTATAGTCAGTGTTCAGAGCACAGTCATTATTAAAGTTTATTATCACTCACTCATAACCACCAGAATGTCAAAAGCAAGTCAAAGTTAACAGAAATAGAATCATTTCTTAGACACCAACAAATCTAAAAGCCTCAAGGGGAATCATTTTCATGAAGTTACAAGCGAATGAAAACAAGAGCCTGTAATAAAATGTGTCAATACTCTGTGCTGTGATAGTGTATCCTGCAAAAGGTGTAATTACTTGTCTAATGTAGTGCAAAAGTTAAATCTTTATGACCTTTTCCATTTGCTGCTGAAACCAGCAGAAAGACAAATGTGAATGGCTGATGGAGCAGAAATATATTCAGTTCATTCAGGTAAAAGCTCCTTGTGAAAGATCAAAATAATTCTTTTCCAGCAATGTGATATTTAGAGTCTTTTCCTAGCTCCGCTTCATGTAGAATTTATGTAGCACAACGTGAAGTGGAGGATGCAAGTTGAGCTTTGCATTTAAACACGTTCTTCCCCCTCTGCCGTGAGCCATCTGTGTTCGGTCAGCCTCCTGTTCGGGGTAAAGCAGCGTGAAGGTTTCCTACGAAGCCTTAACTGCAGGAATAACTTGCCAGGGAAGTGGAAGTCCTGTCGCACTCATCTTTTCCTAACTAAGCCCATATGGCAACCGTAGAGTGAAACAAGCCAACACGAGGGTGGGCATGCTCTCCCAAGCTGTTTCACACCCGTAAGGAACAGAGTTCATTTTCCAGGGAAGGGCCACTGCTGCATTTCCCAGGGTCAGGCTGCTCAAACACAGGGACATGAGATTACTCAGGTTCCTGGCCAATGAAGAAGGTGTGCTCACAGATCCTGCTGGGGCTGGTGTTTACACCAGGTACCCAGTTTCATCCCGTAGGGAAGCCAAGGTCCCTGCACACAGCCACTGTCACTAATAAAGGCACTCCTCACCTTTGGCAAACAAAGCCAGCTTGAGGCTGTGAAGCAGGATGAAGCTTCCCAAAGTTTCAGCAAATACCTTTGAAGTGTAAACATGCTTTATCCTTTTTATGCAAGGAAGAGCTTTCTGAAAGGTGAGGCATCAACTACCAAATAACAAGCTGTTTTCCTCAAAGTTTCCTTACAATCCAGTAATTTACTATCACATCCGGAGATATTTCTCCTTTGGTAACCTCAAGATAAAATAAGCAGGACTCAATCTGACCACACTTCCGATCGATCAACATCATGAAAGGTGGATTTTCTTAAATACTGGGTTGAGGGGAAAGTGAATTTGTGCAAGGACACACATACCTTGAGATATATGAGCCAATCGGCTTAAAATGTTGTTTTGCCCTGACCTGACAAGACTTGCTGTCTGGCAACGCATAATCTCTTTTAATGTACTCCCGGGAAGGTGATGGCTGTTTGAAAACCCTTCTGAACTGCAGTTTATCTCCATGGCTGACACCTGAATAGAAAACACACAGCTCTCTGAAAGCCCCAGGACAATCAGGTATTAATAGGAGTCCATGTTGATTCAGGAGACAAATGGATAAGGAAGGACTCGGAATCAACTTGCTATAGGTTTTGTGCAGAAGTTTAAAAAATTGTGTGTCAAGGATTTTGAAGCAGGCACTGCCCATGGAGACACCTATTTCACTGAATAAAGCCACGAGGCTTTCTCCTGCACATCAGGATGTTTTCCTAAGAGTGTACTGCTCTTATTCATCTCCGTCAGAGTGATTTCAAGTTGTGCATTTAAGACTCAAGTAAGCTCCTTTGCAAACTCTCTTGAGAATAGGATCAAAATGGGAAGAGATTACATGTAATCTAATTATGTTAGGTTCCATTTGAAATCCTTCAGTGTAAAAATTAAAAGAATACTACACAGCTTTGTAATATGCTGTAGTTCACATGGAAGTGACATGAGCATGTGGAACTGAGACAACATGGGAGAAAATATCATGTGTTGGGTGTATAGCAGTGTTTGCTTTAAATAATCTAAACCTCTGAACTAGAATGGTTTGGTGAACTAAAAATAAATTCTAAGAACTTTACGCCCTCTGTCATTAATGTGACACTGGCCTTTGCCTTTTATTGTCTGGCCACAGCTTATATGAAAAAGCTGGTGATCAAGAGATGTATATCAAACAAACAACACCAAGCATGACACTGGTCAGCAAGGTTGTGCCTGGAGCAACACTGACCCTGAGGACTGGCACCTGCTCATGGGACAGACAGTGAATTCCTGTTGCTGAGTGCTCTGCAACTTTACACCATAACATTCACTTTCTGGTAAGGGCTGTAAGAATATTCATAGTCACTAGAGATTGTTTTGAGTAATTCTTCATTTTCACAGTCTTTCAAAATCACAGAAGTGAATAAAATTTACAGCTGCAGGATAAGAAGCAGTAGTTTCACTGAAATTGCACCACCTTGTGATCCAAAATTATGTATTGAAATGTGATACTCACAAGTGCTCCAAATGTGCTTGGAGGGAGGACCTAGAAACCCTGAGGTCTCATTCCCCTCGTGCACTGAGTGCTGCAGGTGATCTGGGGAGGGTCAGGTGTGGTACTTCCCCTCTGTATCACCACTAATGCTCCCAATCCATGTGTGATCAAATTTAGAGCTGGAATATGTTTAGTTTGTCAGTTAGGTTTTGGGATGGAGCCTGTCCTTCCTAGACTTGAACTTGAGCACTACTCAACTTCATGAACTGTTCTGTGAGATTCCTCAGAACTGGGATTGTAGAAAGCTCTTCAAAATGTCTTGCCTAGTTCTATTTCCATTATTCTGAGTTATGTCAAAACTGGATTCAAAAAACAGGTTCCTTTCTCTTTTGAATTCAATTTATGAGCTTCAGAAGTTTCTATAAAATCGCCCTAAGAAAGAGAAGGTCAGATTTCCCTTCAGAGTTTCCTCTGATTTTAGCAAATGGATCAAGCTGGAAAATTCAGACATGCGTTTTGCCCTCCACCACATCACTCACATTCTAATTCCATCTAAGTCTACAGATCGTTTGCCAGGGCTATTTCTAGCCCAGTTCCAGACATCTGGGCACATCTTGATCTCATGTTGTACTCTGGGTCTGATCACAGAACAGCAGCAGGGGAATCCTTGTGTTATGGGCTCTACAACCAAAAGAAACAAATAGAGTTAAAACAATGAAATAAGTTCTGTACCACTTGCTGGCCAGATGGTATTGTGAATTGTTATAATTCATCAGCAAAACAGAGGAAGGAAGTGTTTTAAAGCAAGATTATATTATTTTCCTTGAGTTCTTATTATGAAATCTTCCTGAGGTGAACTTTCAAAACTTGAAAACCGTTCCAGAAGGAATGAATGGAACAGGGCAAACCGGAGACTTGCTGGGGAGTAGTTAAATACAAGGGAGAAGAATAGTATGCTATGTATGTGAAATAAAGGAAGAATTCATTGCCAAGCTTTCAGTTTGGGAAGACAAGTGAAAAAGATACAAGTGATTGAAAAAAAAAAGAAGAAGAAGAAGAAAAAGTACATAAAATATATATGGTGTTTCTGTCCTCTTAATAATTCTAGATTGGAAAGCAGCCAGGTCTTCCCCCTCTCTGGAGGGAAATAAGCCTGAAAGCTGAGAAAGCAGATAAGGCCAGCAGTGACACATTCACTATATGGGGAGGCTGCAATATTTAGCAAATTACTGCCAGCAAAGTGCTTTAAGATCCTTAAGAAAAAATGCTGAGAAAAATGCATTTTATTCTTGCTGTCATTTAAGAAACAAAATACATTTGAAAACCATGAGAAAAAAATGTGTCTTAAATGAAAACGACCCATGACCATTAAGTTCACTCCAGTAAAATAAAACACATCCTGTTTTTGTAACTTTTTTATACAAAGCAGATTCTGGACTGTATAGACTGTTTCCAGCCAGGGATTTGACCCATAGTTGAATTTTTATTAGAAGCAGGGGAGGAGGTAATGGAAAATACACAGTGCTGCTGCTGCTTCAGTTAAGATAAAGAGTGAAATGTGAATTTGGGAAAATGCAGAAAATAGAGTAAGTTCATTGTACTGGCTCTCAACTAAAATTAGTTGGTACAAAGGGTTTAGAAATCCTCTGGCAGGGCAAACATAGCTACAGTATCAGTTAATTAAATGACACAAAATGCGTCACCTAAAATACATCCTGGACTTTCCACACAGTCAGGAAAATCTGTCAGACAAGCTGCATCAGCCTTTCCTTGATAATTTTGTTCTGAAACAGCTGCATTGAGATAGAAAAGGACAATCATGTTGTGTCCTGCATCAGGTCTTTTCCATGGGAAGAAGGAATTGTTGGTCACACCCCACACCCTTATCGTCCATAAAGAAATCTTTTTTTCTTCTTGTCTAGACTTTGTGGGAGAGCTGGGAAAAGCCTGGTATGTCCAGAGGCTCCAGGCAAGCTGTAGATGAATAGGGACACAGGTGTAATCTACCCACTGCTTTTGTGAGACTGCTCATCCAGAGTTCTGAACTCTGCTCTACAGCCTGGCTCCTGCAAGAAGTCAGCTGAGAGGATCCCTTCCTCTGGTACCCGCTTTGGGTGGGGTGGATCTCACTTCACCTTAGGTTAAGGTCCTACAACTTCCTGAAGGGTGGTTGTAGACAGCTGGGGGTTGGTCTCTTTCTCCGGGCAGCAACTGACAGAACCAGAGGACACAGTCTCAAGCTGTGCCAAGGGAAATGTAGGTTGGATATTAGGAAGAAGTTTTTCACGGAAAGAGTGATTAAATACTGGAATAGTCTGCCTGGGGAGGCGGTGGAGTCACCAGCCCTGGATGTGTTTAAAAAGAGACTGGATGTGGCACTCAGTGCCATGGTCTAGTTGAGGTGTTAGGGCTGGGTTGGACTCGATGATCTTGAAGGTCTCTTCCAACCTACACATTCTGTGGTTTATGTTGTCCACGGTGCATGTGCCTGTGTGTAAACCAGGTGTCAGGGCTCCCATTCTGGGGGCTGGAGGACACTCAAAGGGCTTAAGGGCATGAGGCAGCTCATTATTCCACACTTCCAGGTGACTGGATTGATGCCCACTCTCCACACTTCCATTGATTACACTGGGAAATTGCTCCATTAGAACTTGCTTGAATCTAATGACCAATGAGTGAGTCTGGAGCCCTCTCAAGCTCAGGAGCCTCGGTGCCACCTCACAGGTCAGCACCTACATGCAGACACCTAAATTTAGGTGTCTTAATCTGCGTGCTGAGTCTAACCTTTACATTAGGTAAATGAACCTGCCTGCAGACAACTTGGTAGAAACACAGGTTTAAAATCCAGATTTGAATGACTTTGATGAAGTAAATGGAGAGAAGTGTTTGGAAAATATAATCTGAAGCTCTGAGAACTGAGTATAAACCAGTACAAGAACCAAACAGGAGTCTGCTCTGTGTGGTATCTAATCTTTAAATATACACTTACCTCCTACTCAGCTGTTCAGGTGCCAGAATAGGATCTGCATTTGTAGAAAAAGATCAGGCTTATTAGTCCTTTTCATGATTATAAGGTTGTTATCTATTTTTGAATAGAAAAAACACCCTTTGTCATTGTTCACCCATACTGAAAAGAAAGTGTTTACATTGAAGATTCCTAAAGAATATTAAAACTGAAAGATTCTTGGTATTTCTGTTGCAAATAAGAATCAAGAATTTACAGGTTTTAGTGTTTTCAGCTGGTAGCATTGCATGTCCCTGTGTTAAACACTTGGCATTTATACAGAGCACAAAACATTAGACAGTCTGTTTTTACCAGAGATGGTCCATGTAACTGAATATTTTCAATGCTTATTAAAGCATTCTCATGCAATGACAATGAGTGTCAGACAAATACCTTGCAATCAGGCAGCACTCCAAATCTGCTCCTGTGTTCACTGGATTTTACTGATAATTATCCTCTTCCCAATCATATTATCATAGAAAACATAACTGGAAGGGACACTGAGATGGGCTCATCCATTGCATTCTCCTACCCCCAGCTGGATCAACTACACCTAAAGTTTTTAAGTAAGTACACTTTTAAAAATGCATTAAAATAATACTTTGTTCTTTATCATTTTTATTGCAGGATTGGACATTGCTTGATTTCCTTTTGGGGGATGGGAATTAGATCAAAGAAATAGGTTAAAAAAACCACCACATTTTTCAATATATTTGTAATCTTGGACAGAATACAGCTACAAAGTACCTGCACATACAAAGAAAAGGAGACTGGCTTTTTTGTTCCAGCTGTCATGTTTGGACATAACTGGGACGGGAAGAGTAGAACTTGAGGATATGGAGAATTATTCTTCATCTAAAGCCTGCCTCTTCCTACAAAGAGTAATAAAGACTTCTAATGATAATAACAGGTGTCCAAAAGCCAGAAACTATTTCTGAGTAATATCAAGTCATGCAGGTCTAATAACAGGAACAGAACCAAATTACCCTTTTGGATGCATGTTAGTCTTTTTTTACAAATGAGTGGAAGCTGTAAGTGTGCAGCTGAGCAGGATGTAGTTCAGAGCCTGCAAAAGTCCTCATAGCTGAACCCCTTCCCATGGTGAATCAGTGTGAAGCTATAAAAAGAAAATGGGGATTCCTCGAGACAAATTCTAATCCCTCCTTGAGCAGATGGAAGAAACTGACAGAGAGCTCAGGGTGTTACAGGAGAACTCCCTCAGCATAGGTCAAATCCTGAGGTGGCCTAGAGCTGATATAGTGAAGAAGCAAGGGAGCATTAACACATCTCATCAATGGGGCTGTGAGCAGCCAGATCTCATTTCAAACCAGCATGAGAGTTGCTCCAGTTTAGTGTGTGGATACCCACCTTTGGCTCCTAAACTTGAGATCTGGGGCAGTATTTTTAACATAATATTGCAAGTGTCCCTCTGTGTACTCTGTGTGTTACACTCCTTAAATCTGCTTAAAAAGGAAGTTCAGGAAAAAAAAAAAAAAAGACATTAACTATAGATGCTCTGGCACACACCTGTGTAGAGAACAGTCCCCGTTTCTGGGGGAACCAGCTCTCAGATGGGGAAGAGGCAAGCCGTGAGAGCAGCTGTCAAGGCAGGAGTGACAGCCACCCCCAGAGCCACTCTGCAGTGCTGGCTCAACATTCACCCACGTTCACTGGTGGTTTGTTCCAGCCCCTGTGCTCAAAATCTCTTACATCAGCTTCATTCCACTCCTGGGACTGTTACTCCAACAATCCTCTTTTCAGTGTCTCTTCTCCTTTCTGTCCTCTTTCTGTTTGTATTCTCAAACTGACTCTTACATCACCAAGGTACTACGTGCTTACTCTCAAATTACAACCTTCACTTTACAAATACATTCAACTGCTTTTCTCCAGCTCTGAGCTTTTTTGGAGCAGGGAGTACAGTGTCTGCTGGGGAGAGCTTTGTACTTTCTCAGCCTTAGGCACTGGTGTAATAAACATGATTTACCTTCCTAATGTGCCTGTAATTTCACTTCTATGGATTGGTCCAGATCTAGACAACTGATTAGTGCTAATGTGCACTGAAGAAAAGTAGTTGGTCTTCCAGTACCAAAAAGCTGTGCAATTATGTACCTCTGTAATTTTGGGAGCATTGGGTATTCAAGGTGCTGTCTAAATTCTTTTTGTACTGTTGTGGCTCCGAGACTGCACAAATGTTATTATCACAGAATCACAGAATGCATTGGTTGGAAAGGACCTTAAAGATCATCTAGTGCATATCCCAAAGCTGAAAGTAGGTCTTACATGAACTGTCATGAGTTGCCACTAGTGTCAATGCTTGAAAATTGCTGTGCCAGGTCCAGCAAACTGGCAGATGGAAACCTGATGACAGTGAAATCTGCAAGAATCCAGTCACCAGGTTCAAACTGAACTGGGATTCAGCTGCCTTGAAAAGTCAGAAATTCTTCCATCCTCAGCAATTCAAATGAAACCTTGTGCCACTGTCAACAACCAAATCTGTATGTTCATGAAAAACATGAAGAACTTGAAAAGCTTCACAGCTGCAATTAATTCATATAATCCTATTTCATTTGTCTCAGATGTCCAAATAGATGCTGTTCATCTCCCTGAAGGTTTCCTGCTGGGAATTGTAGTATCAGCTGAGGCACCTAGATTCCTAGAGCTGAACATGCCAAGCACAAAAGATATGCCCGAAACAAGGAGAAATTTTAAAAATAAATAATAATAATCCTGAGTTCAGAGGGACCCACAAGGATCACTGAAGTCCAAATTTAAATAAATTTACTATTAGGAATGGTCTTCTTTTGCCTCCTCCAGAACTACGCATATAAACACTCATGAAGGAGAAAAGCAGGTGGTCATGTTTAAAAATAAGTGATAAATTAAACCACATTATTTCAAAGAGACCTAGCCAAACCCTCATATTTTGCATACTGTACAGATCTAATTGAACAAATCATGTACCCAGATTTAAGTAAATTAATGTCAGTGGGATTAAGCAGGATGTAAATCGAGGAAGCATTTGATTTCCTTGCCTCTGATGAGAAGAGAGGGAGAAATCAGCATGTACATCTCTCCTGCTGTCTTGTGAAGCCCAAGCCCAAATTTCTCATACAAGTGGAATGAAAAAGTGAAAATAAAAACAAAGATAAACTAGTCAGTCAGCTGTTTAAAATAAATGAAACTCTAAAACATTACTAATGGGATTAGTTCATTAAAATGTTCATTGATAATTGATAAGTCCATTGCCATATTAAGAATCTTTCCAGTACTAATTGGTTCAGCTCTCAATAAAACAGATGGATAATGATGAAAATCTCTAGTTCACTGTAGTGTTGCTGTTGTGCAGGAGGCTGTTCATGAAAATAACGGCATCATTTTAAATGTACGAGTTTAACACGATTGTGAAGGTTATTTTAGCCTGGTTTCCTATGGAAATAGGATAAGACTGTGTGTCTCCTGCTACATTTAACACCAGGCTGGAGTTCTCAGTGACCTTAAGTATCCACCTCTCCTAAGAACACAGAGGTCAGAGACTGGAGACCCAAATTACCAGCTCAAATTAGAGAAGAGCCACAGACTTCACTGGGCACTGCTGTGTTTGACCTGCCCAAAGCCTGCACTCTTCCACCACAGCACATTTCCTCAGGAGGACTGAAGGAATGGGGGGGGGAAGCAGGAGGGCAAGCGACACGGAGTGTCAGGGATTTTTATCCAATCAACTCAGGTTCTTTCTTCAACTACAGGACTAGTAAACACTGTTTATAGCTAATTTTAATTCTGTCACGCTCTGTCACAGTAACCTGAAGTTCCCCACATATGTACCTCTCTCCAGTGTGTCTGTGTGGCACAAACACAAACACCCCGTGCCTCAGCTCCCTCCCACAGCCCGTCCCTCCTGTCTGGGTGAGAGCAGGGCGGGCTCTGATGCTGTGTATCAACTGGCACACCCATGGACTGGTCAGGAGGAGATACCAGAGAGAGCATCACTGAGCCTGTGCTGCAGCCTTTTCCTCAGGGCAAGCATTCATTTCTGTCTGTTAGCTCAGCAATACTTTTCCTGCAACTTTTAACATCTCTTCCAGTCTCCTTGACAGATCCAGGGGACTGGCAGACATAATTTCCTGAAGTTTGTTCTTTTTCCTTCAAAACTAAAATAATTGATTATTAAAATGCCCCTTTTACTTTTGGGGTTTGTATTTCCAAAACAGAGAGTCATTTTCTTTGCTCATTATGTATTACTGCTTCCTCTGCTTGGAAACAGGAACCACGAGCACTTTGACACAGAGAGTTACAGGATGTTTCTCCACAAAATCAGACAGCTGTGTTGGATCAGGCCATCGCTCCTTCCTTTGTGCCAACACACTGTGAATTTAACATGTGTGGCCTTGATAAGATGAAAGTGTGTGGTGAGAGTATCAGGGCCAGCTGGATGGTCTGAGCCCAACCTGCAGCCCGGCCTTTCCTTCCATAAAAAAAATGCACACAAGCAGTTGGCAGCTTGTCCTGCCTCCTGGCTGCCACATCTGACACAGCCCCGGGAGATAAGATGTAAGACAAGGTAAAATACACACCATTGAGATATGTAAGTCACCACCAACACAGTAATGAGCAGTGTTCTGTGTGAAGCCCCTTCCAAGAAATGTTGCAAGGACACATAAAAACTTCCCCCTTCTCCTCCTCCTCCTGCCCCAGAGTGGTATGGACATGACTGGCTTCAGCACCTGACTGAACTAATTTTTTCTGGGACTTCATAAACTTTTCTACCTAAGGTGGATGTTGTATTATCCCTGTGCAGCTTCTGATGTTGGTGTTGCCAAGGAATCACTAACTATTAGGATTCTGTCATTCTCGTGTGTTGCTCTGATTTTTCAGCCTTCTGATTGTTTCTCATTTCTGCTGGAGTTTTCTCACACTCGTAACAAAAACAAAGACTGATATTTTGTAGACATGCATTCCTTTCCAGGGAGAAGAACAAACTGATGGACTTCTAAGTTGACCACTGGGGTCAGAGAGGTGTTACTGTCGTCCCCCAATCCTTGACCAAATCCCAAAGACTATATAAGTCGAGATCCCCAAATAAACTTGCCTTCTTTTTCATCTCACATCCTGACAGGTGAGTGTAGTTCTTTTCGTGTCCTGTAGCGACACTCGTGCTCATTTGTAAGAGTCTGGTATTCTTATTGGATAAAAACCCAATTTAATTGAAAAATGAATATTTTCCCTAGTTCTAATACGATGGTTGTAATGAGATGAAAAGGTTTGAACGAAAATGAAACTAGCTGAAAATTGGTTAAGGGGCAGGAAACAGGTGAACCAGAAGAGTCCAGAAAATTCAATGTATTTTGCTACAGTAAAATAGTTACTAGCAGAGTCAGGGACAAAGCTGGGTAGAGGGTGCAATTTTGTGGGGAGAATTGTCATTTGCAGAAGGGGTTTGTAGCAAAACTAGCCCACAATAGAGGGTGTTCCCAAGTATGGACAACTCCAGGCAAACTTTTGCACTTGGCCTCAAACAGTAGCTACAATTTACCTCTTCATTCACAGCAATGTTTTTGTCTGTAACCACAGCAGAGAGGCACTGACATCTGGAAGCAAATCCTCAGGTAGTTAGAGAATCATCAGGCTGAGAGGATTCTGGTACTCCCTTCTTCCACTGAGGTCCCTGGGCTTAGGTCAGTATTTGTACCTTTCATGTGGGTGAGGAGAAAGTTCACATGCCCTGCAAGAGGCATCAGACCAGTCTGCCTTGGTTCCCTGCTAATGATTTAGGCTGGGACAGAGCTGGTTTTCTTCACAGTAGTACCCTGTATGGGGCTGGTTTGGATTTGTGTTGGAATCAGTGTTGATAGATCAGGGATGCTTTTGTTATTGTTGGGCAAGGCTGACACACAGTCAAGGCCTTTTGTGCTCCTCACCTCACCCCACCAAGGAGGAGGCCTGGGGTGCCCAAGGAGCTGGGAGGGGACACAGCAGGACAGCTGACCCCAACTGACCCGAGAGATACCCCAGACCATATGGAGTCATGACTGGCATGTAAAACTGGGGGAAGGAAGTGGAGGACATTTTGAGTGATGGCGTTTGTCTTCTCAAGTCCCATTTGGCAAAGCCCCGCTGTCCTGGGCATGGCTGAACACCCAACTGCCCATGGGAACTAGGGAATGAATTTCTTATTTAGCTTTGCCTGTGTGCACCATTTCTGCTTTACCAATTAAACTGTCTTTATGTCAAGCCATGACTTTTCTCAGTTTTACTCTCCTCTCTCCCTGATGCTGTTGGGGGAAGCGAGCGAGCGAGCGGCCATCTGCTTTTAAACCCGGACACTGCAATGAGCGGAGAGCAGGGGGAGCCTGGAGAGGCACTGGGAGGCACTGACAGCTAATTTAGACCCTGCTCAGTCCTGCGGGGGAGAGAACGTCTCTGCTGATGGTGTAGGGACCCTATCTACATTGGGAACCTAAGGTTAGATCCTATGAGGGAAGGAATGAATATCACCTTTTTTCCAAGCCTGTTATAGCCTCACATATTTTATAATTCTGGTCATTGTTCTCATTTTCAGAATCTCACAGACAAAAAAAAATCTAATGTTAACGCCAGGGAAATATAAATCACTTTAACAGTGAGGACAATATAGGATAAAAGATGAGTATGGGCAGGATAAGAGAAAGACAGCAAATGAAGAGGAGAGGAATGGGTGTAGTGACAAAAGGGCTTTCTTTGGTCGATCACCTGGTTGCAAAGCAGAAGGGAAAATAAGCAGCACCCATTATATGGAGCAGTGCTGCCACACAGTGTCTGGGAAACAGCTCTGAGTGCAACTGCAAAACGTTGCAGCAGAAGTGACTCTGGGAGCTTTATGTTTAATGTCAAGAGCAAACAGGACACTGGGTTGTTTGCTAAAGGCATGCTAAATGTAAAGGCAGGAGGCAGCAGTACAGCCAAGGAAAGAGCTGATCTGGGCCTGACTGGCCAGTGATTACCCTGGTTCACAGGCTGCTGCAAATTCTCAATGGCACTCATGGAGTTAAAACTGGATTCAAGTCCTCTGTTTTAGCAGAATAATCAGTATTTTTAAAAATACATAACTTTCTCTTAAAGTACATGCTAAAATTTCTGATATTCTCCTATAAAATAATCCTGTAACTGATTTTTAATTGCTACATAATTAGTAATTAGAGCCCCTATAAGGAGAAGGATGATATATGANTGGAGTTAAAACTGGATTCAAGTCCTCTGTTTTAGCAGAATAATCAGTATTTTTAAAAATACATAACTTTCTCTTAAAGTACATGCTAAAATTTCTGATATTCTATAAATTAATCCTGTAAATTATTTTTAATTGCTACATAATTAGTAATTAGAGCCCCTATAAGGAGAAGGATGATATATAATTACTTTTCTCAGACTTTTCAAAGAACAAAACCCAAGGCTAGGACTCAAAGGAGGTTTGGTAGCAGAATCATGGGAATTCGAGGTGTGGACAGACTAAAGGGGTTTCATTCCCTTAGAAAACCCCAGCACAATTAAGTATTTTCCTGAAGTTTCTGTGCAATTTATGTCCTAATAGCAATACAGAAAACATAAATTGTCTAAGGACACAATAAAAATGTTACACAGACAGCACCCATCCTGTGATGCTGGGACTCAGCTCAAAATCCTTGCTAAATGGAAACAAAAATGCAAAATCTTTTTCCATCTTTTCTTTAGTCAGTCCTGGAGGGTTCCACATCAGAGAAACCATGATGCACTAGTCTATCCCTTTGCTAGCAGAATTTACAAAGCACGGAAATAAATGATTTTCCTTGGCCTGGGTGCAAGAACAGGACCCTGCTCTCCCTGTTATCCTGGAACTACTACACACCTGAGCAGAATTAAGCAGTCTTTGAGTTCTAAAGGTGCCAAACCCCTCTGGCTCCCAGTGGGATTTGAATGCCTTCAGCAGTGTTGAAATCAGGTCACAAGATCCTCTGGGAATGCCAACGTTTGACAAGAGATAATTTGCACGAAACTCTGCTAAGGATATGTCTGCCTTGTGTTCCATAAAACAGTCCCAAGTTTTCATCATAGCATTCCAATTAATAGAAATGTCTTTATGGATAAATTTACTAATTTAAATATGTGTATGTGGATGTGTTTTACATTTCAGCTGCATCCCAACAAGGTCTGCCTCTGCCCTGGGTGGACCTGCTATTTATAGCAGCAGGTGCTCCTGCAAAATTCATATCCCATCTGGGCTCACTGAAAGCCAAGGAAATAAAGACCCAAATAAATACCTGTGCTTCATAAAGGAAAGGATCCTGTATCTTTATTGTCCATGCATGCTATCTAGCAACATCACAGTGGAGAGCACAGAGGGCTTTATAGCAGATAAGCTTGAATCTCAAAACATCTTTTCCTGCGCAGTGTGATACCCTGACAGTTTCTGGAATGATCTCAGGATGAAGCCACGTCATGTCCTTTGTCATTTCCCTTTTTATTTTTTTATGAGGATCAATACAGCTAAAGGTTAGAAAAACCCCATCTAGTACTTGCAATCCTGGCTTCTGGCTGTCTCCAGTTAAAACTGTGAGCTCAGCCATAACCACAGTGCTGCTGGCACATGCTATGAAAAGGAAATCTGCCTGAAATCGGAAAGTTTTTTTTGTACTTTCTCAGAGAAGGCAGCAGCAGGTCTGCTAAATGCATTGGGGAAGCTGCAGCCAAAAACAATCTGTAATGGGGGTGGGTGTGAAAGGAAACATGAAGTTGTCAATCAAAGTTAAAAAGAACTGAATTTCCAGAGAGCTGGAAACACTGTATAAAAAATAAGCTTTTTGGAGAAGATCACAAAAATACTCATTCCTTGGAGATGGACAGAAAAGGGACAAGCAGATGAAGAAACAGAAGGAACTAGAAGAAAAAAAATCAGGTGGTATTCACATGTTTGAAAGAGGTCAGTGGTCAGAGTTTCAGGGGATTGGGAACTCCTCCCAGGGCAAGCACACACGTTGTGTTCTCTGTGTGTGGCCTTTGCCACACCAAGAAGGGACTTTGAAACTGGTGAGATCTATATAAGATGATCTCATTTGCTTCTAAGTGGGAATTTTTTTTCTACAAATTCCTACTGCATATTAAAAGTAAATTTCAGAAGAACTTTTCAGTGAATGACCATGGGGTACAAACAACTCTGAGAGAAAGAGAATGGTCACATGGGGAAAGCCCAGAACAGAA
>VXBB01022883.1:394727-450847 GCA_013399915.1 Illadopsis cleaveri
GATCTCAGAGGTCTTTTCCAGCCTGATCGATTCTGTGAGCCCCGGCAGTCCCACCAGGCCGGGGTCAGGCGTGGGCCGCGCTGCCAGCCCCGGTGCCGCGGAGCTCCGCCCGCCCGACCTGCTCCGCCCCGGCCCGACCCCGCAGCGATGGCGGCCCGGCTGTGCCGGCTGCGGAGGCCGCTCACGGNCCGCTGACGGAGCGGCGGCAGGCGGGGGGCGTGCGGTGAGCGGGGGCGCCGGGGGCTCCGGGACGCGGCCGCGTTCGGAGCTCGGTGACCGTAACCCCGCTGTGTTTCACGGGTTTTGCAGCACCATCGTCCTGAACAACCCGCGGCGACGGAACGCGCTGTCGCTGCCCATGCTGCAGAGCCTGCGGCGCGACCTGCTGCACGACGTGAAGAGCCGGGAGCTCCGCGTCATCGTCATCGCGGGTACCGCGGCACCCGGGCGGGCGGGCACGGGACACACACCGGGCAGCGCGGAGATGAAACACAAACCTCGCTGTGAACTACAGGAAACGGGGCAGGAAGGGACTTGTGTGTTTCCCTAATGCCCCCGTGGTCTCCCGCGGCTGTCTGCACCCGTCTTCCTGTATACTCAACCCAGCTTCCCCTCTTCTGTACTTAATTCCTCATTCCTAACTCGGCATTAACGATTGACTAGGGTTTTGAACACGTTTCAAAGCGTCAGCATTTCAGTCGGGGTATGAGGGTGTTTACATCTCTGCAGTTTAGGGTTAGGGTTAATTTGTTTTAAGATTGTATGTACAGAATACTTTAAACAGAACGAAAGCCAAACAAAAAAGTTCTAAGAGTTATCAAAGTAAAGCATTAACATCCACACGTAGGGGTTTTGTGCAGAAACGGGCAAACCTAGGATGGCACCTGTTGCCCTGCTGTCAGGTACAGACTGTAGTAAAAACAGGGTTTCTGGAAATCCAGTGCTCTGTTTCCTTGCTCTGAGCCAGGATCAGCCTCATCATTGCCAGGGATTTGTCAGAACTATTTTAAAAACACTGCAATGAAGGAGAGATCATGGTATCAATACCACAGAAACCCATGACCCACGGATGTAAAACGGCCTCTCTCAGAGCCTGTTACAGTTTCCTTCCATTTACATATTAAGCTGTAGAATTCTTAAAGATGATGAAGCTTGAGCCATATTTAAGCCATCTTTTTTCCTCTGCTATTTTAAGATAACCTTCCTTTGCCCTCCTTCCAAACATCTCAGATAAATTGGTTTATTCATTTAGGATCATGCTGTTTCCTATATGTAGGGGAAAACTCTGTGTGTTAGGGCATACACACAGGAGTGGAAGAGAGCTGATTTCACACGGGTGAGTTTAAATATACATATTAGTCATTTCAAACAGCAGTTAGAAATTCTGTGAAACACTGAAATGTTGGGAGTACAGTGCTCTGGGAATTTGTGAGCACAATTGCGTTTGGTTTTTTAGAAATTGCATGTTCCTTTTTATTTCTGATTCCCCTGCTGAATAAAATGCAAAGGAAGAAATTTCAAGAAAATAAAAGATTCCTCAGAGAATGCTTTGGGCCTTTAACACAGACTTTGCAGCAGATTCTTCAGTGAGGTTCAAATGCAGATGTAGATAATCTCCAGATATGTATTGCCAACCCCATGAGCTGACTGACAGTTGTGTGGTTGTTTCTGGATAGATTGTGTCTCAATAATCTGATTCATAAGAAACAAGTTCATAGGTAAGGTTTGGTCTGCATAGGTGTAGCTGGAAATGCCACATCCCTACAGATACCTGAGAAGTTCTGAAGGATTGGAAAGCATCACATTGGTTCATTCCAATGGCAGGTAGTCACGTGACAAAGGAAAACTGTTGTAAAGATTGTGTACCTGTATAGAGTGTTCTTAGCAAATCCAAAGTTTAGTTGCACAGAAACCTTCTCTTTTGCTGCCCAAACCCTGAACATGCTTTTGGGAGTTCTCTAGATGACAGTTTAGTAGTGAAGACGCTCCAACAAACCCTTCTGGTTCTCCTGTGGCAGAATAACCTTTTTTCTTTGTTTTTCCATTGTGACCTTCAACACCATGACAGAAAAAATACTGATGCTTATTTAGCAAGAGTTAATAATTAATTCTGGGTACAATAAATAGGAACTCAGTATATTTATCAGTCTGAGAGCAGAGCACTCCAGCTTTGCTCCAGCTGATAAGCTTGTGTTGTACTGAGGAGCTGTTTTGAACATTCTTACACAAAACCAGGCTCAGAAGTGTGAGGTGCATTCTTTCTAACTGAGTTAAGTGTAATGGAAGTGAAATGAGACCTTGAAAAGTGATAATGGGTATTACTGTGCTTAAATACTGCATTGCAGCAATTTAAAGTTACCACAAAGCCCAGAAGGCAATATTTTGGAATTCTGTTCAAAACTCCCTCCCCAAACTCCTTTTTGAACATTGACATGTCATTGACATCCCTTTAGCTGGGACATTGATATGCTGCAAACAATGATTTCTTTATTAATTCCGACTGATTTTTCCTGAAATTCTTTGCAGCTGAAGGACCTGTATTTAGTTCTGGCCATGATTTAAAGGAACTGTCGAGTGAAGATGATGTGAAGCATCATTCCCAAGTATTTGAATTATGTGCAGAGGTAAGCAGTTCTTCTTGAGTGCCTCTGCCTTTGCCTGGTGTTGAGAGCAAGTTTCTTTGCCTGTTGGTTTAAGGAGGGGGAGCATTGGTCATCTGCTTGCTAAAGGGCAGATCATTGCTTCAGATTCCTTCAGATTCCTTGATTTTTGCTGCTCTGCTATTTTAATGCTTGATCCTGATGCAATTATGTTTTCCCTGGATTTCTCTGCGTGGCAATAGAAGGGCTGGAATGCCAATGTGCACGTCTCCAACAACGGGCACAGTCAGGGTGCATTCCCTAGTGCATTCCCTAGTTTAGCCAGTGTTCCTTGCAGCTGAGTATTTGGGCAATGACTTTTCTAGAAGTCTAGGGATAACCACGTTCAAATCACTTGTGATCAAATGTTCTTTCCCAGCATTTGTTTAGTTAAAAGTTCAGGATTAGCTTAAACATCAAGTAGACAATGTGCAAGTAAGAACTGACTCACTGGTTGTCCAAGTTCTTGTTAAAGACACAGGTCAGGGAGGTGGGGAAGTTAAAGTGAATCCTGGAGCCTTTGGAGAGAATGGCAAAATCCCCTCTGATAGTGGTGGAGCTAGAATTTAACCCCTAATCCTCCTCAGTGTGACAACAGTGAGTACTTTGAAATATTTTGTTCTAGTTCCTCCAGTACTAATGATCTCTAAGACATTGCCAAGCCTATATTTAAGGAATGCTGTAGAAGCCATGTGTGAAAGCTACAGGCCCTTCATCATCCTTTCATCAGAAAGGAGCCAAGATCCAGCAGTTCGGGGTTTTTTTGGTGAATAGAGAGGAAGGTAGTTTTGATGGCTTCCAAAACAGAATTTTGTTTTCCTGAGTTTCCATACTGACCACTGCCTTTTGTGCATGCAGGTTATGACTTTAATCCAGAAACTTCCAGTGCCAGTGATTGCCAAAGTAAATGGCTTGGCCACAGCAGCTGGCTGCCAGCTCGTGGCAAGCTGTGACATCGCAGTGGCAAGTGAGAAATCTCAGTTTGCTACTCCTGGAGTAAACATTGGGCTGTTCTGCTCCACACCAGGTGTGGCCTTGGGCAGATCTCTTCCAAGAAAGGTAAGTTTCCTTTCCAGATATTCTTCACAATTTTGCAAAAAGTTGATTCCCGTGTTAGGAGTTTTACTTCCATTGCCTGAACTTTTATTTTCCTGCGGTGCAACATTCAAAATACTTTATTTCAAAATGCATCTCCGTAACTCCTTGGACTGGGAAAAATAATAAAGGGTGAACTCCTGTTTAGGAAAGGCAGCTTCCTACTGATGTGACTCCAACCAGCACAAGCTCGTCCCAGCAGCTCAGCAATCCCTTTCCTTTCCAACAGACAGCTCAGGGCTTTAGCCAATGATGTTCTCCCCTGAGGAGGTAACCCCTGCAAGTTCAGGATAACAATTCCACCGAGGCATCAATTCTTGCCAGGCAATGACATTTCACTGCCAGCAGGATCTGCCTGGCTGTAGATCAAGATGCTTTAAATAGCATCTAAACCCCTCCTGTTTTATGTCCTACTGATTGTGGCTGCACATCTCTCCCAGCATAAAAAATAGTACAATCTATAAAGCTTTCATAACTGAGAATAGAAGTTTTAAGTTCTGATCCAGTTGGATTCATGCAGCAGAGGGTCCAAGCCCAGCAGGGTTCTGCTGAGATGCAGTCACTGAACTGCACACATCCCATTGCTGGATAAGAGCTTCATCCTGAAATTTCCCATCTGCAGGGACATCCTGTTCAAATAGAGTCCATGGGGGATTTTTCCAAGTCTGCTCTTGTGTGCAGTTGTAGCTGTTTCTGAATTAGTAATTCCGGGCTGTAGGATTACCTTTTTAAAACATGTGGGAAATACTTTTCTCTATGCCACTTTTCAAAGCAATAAGAACATTGCCTGCAGTTCCCAGAATTGCTGATTTTTGCCTTTTAATGAAAGTGTTGCCATTGCTTGTAGCTACCAAAGCAAAGATGCTAATGAGGATAATAAGCTTTTATGATTCAGGCAGTGGTCAATTGCATCAGGAGTCTCGGAAAACAATCTTTATTGATACATAACATTGAATAGTCATTGATTATTTGGGGGATTTTTTAGTTTCAAACCTCAAGCACCAGATGCTGAAAGCAGCAGGAGACCGAAATAATGTGGCTATAAAAAGTCCATATTTAAAACCACCCATACTAAACTTAAAACTAGGACAGGTGTTTTCAAAAACTGCACATATGCCCAGCTTAAAATACCAAGTTCAGTCATTTGACTTTGTAGATGATCCACCTCTCTTTTAATTCCTACAGCAATCACTAGAGACTGTGGGCTTTTGAAGAGAAACCCTGGGGTGTCAGCCTAGGACAGCTGGAATCAGCAGGCAGGTTTGAAGAGACCAGCTTTAGACCCAATCTTTCTCTTTGCTGAGACCTCTTAACAAATCCTTGGCAGTTTTAAAGACCAAAAGATTTAAATCGTTTGTGAAAAGAGTAACTTGTACTTGAAGGAGGAGGCTGAAACTCCCCAAACAAAGCAAAGCACTGAGGCAGTTGACTTAATGCAGTATTTTTCCTTGTTCAGGTGGCACTGGAGATGCTTTTCACAGGTGAACCTCTCTCTGCCCACGAAGCCTTAATGCACGGGCTCGTCAGCAAGGTGGTACCAGAAGACAAGCTGGAAGAAGAGACCATGAAAATCTCTCAGAAGATATGTGAAAGCAGCAAATCTGTCCTGGCCTTGGGGAAAGCCACCTTTTACAGACAGATAACCCAGGACCTCGACACTGCTTACAAAATAACTACTAAGGTCATGGTGGATAATTTGACTTTGAGAGATGGGCAGGAAGGCATTGAAGCCTTTGTTCAGAAGCGTAAGCCTGTCTGGTCACACTCTCATGAGGAGAAGAAATGAATCCTGTCTCTCAACAAACCTGAGCTGTGCTTTATGATTCTTCACGCAGTTGCCTTTGGGAACTATATTTTTATTCTTACTGAAAGTTAAATTTCTCTTCTTTCAAATGCCAGACACAATAAATTTACTCTAAGTATGTAATAAATGTTAAGAAAAATCAAAGAAAATGGGTTTTCTTAGCAGTGAATTTAATCTGTGGTTTTAGAAGTAACTCTGTGCTGCAAAAATCAGTTTAACGTGTCTCAAGTGACATAGGGAGTCACAGGGGCTGTGACTTGTTCAGAACCTCCCCTCCATAGTTCTGGATGAGAATTGCTATTTATTGTTATTAATAGAGAATTGAAGGGCTTGGACACAGTCCAGAGATGATGGTAGTACATATAATAATGGATTCTGGGACTGTTTGAGTGTTACAGGCAGAAGCCTGTAACAGTTGTCCATTGCTCCTCGTATTTTCCTGTGAACTGTATGTGTCAGCAGTTTGTCCCCCACAATCCTGATTTTCCACCATCAGTTCAAGCACTTATCCCAGCTCTAAGGAGTTTCGTTGACTCCAGGGAGGATGAGCATGGGTTGGGGTAGAAGGCAGTGTCTTGCCCCAGCTGTATGTTCAGGCTGGTGTGTTAGTTGGGAAGTCCATCCTTGTGCTCAAAGCTGGGCTTTTACCAGCTCTGGAGCAGTTCAGCCATGGATTTAATGACTTGACAACTTCCAAAAAAAGGGGTTCAGCTGCTCCCCTGGGTAATCAGTTGCAAGCCTCCAGGTGAATTTTTTATTAATGTCCAATCTGAGCCTTGAAGCAGCATTTTATGGCCATTCCCTCTGTTTACATCCTTTGGCATTACTGAGAAAGTTTAGCTCCATTATCTGTGTAACTCTCTTTAAGCATTCACAGGCTGCATGTAGACTACACTTAGATTCTGTGCCAGACTGACAAGCCCTGCTTCCTCCACCCTCCCTGGAGGTCATGTTCTCTGGGTAACCAGTTTGACACCTCTCCAGTGGACCAGTTCCAGTTTCTCCACATCCCTTTTGTGCCAAAACTGGGCTGTATCCTAAATGTGGCCTCCAGATTTGAGCAGAGGAGAGCAAAATAGGCCCTCCATGTGCTGGTGTGTGAGTAGTCTGCTCTGTGATGAGAGTGTACTGCTGGCTTGGGTTCAGCCAGGCATCCCCTGGGAGCCCATTTCCAGCAGGACTGTGCCCTGCCAGTCCACTCCTCACCTGTTCTGGTACCCTNGGCCTCCAGATTTGAGCAGAGGAGAGCAAAATAGGCCCTCCATGTGCTGGTTGTGTGAGTAGTGCTCAGTGTGTGTTTTGTCTGCTCTGTGATCAGAGTGTACTGCTGGCTTGGGTTCAGCCAGGCATCCCCTGGGAGCCCATTTCCAGCAGGACTGTGCCCTGCCAGTCCACTCCTCACCTGTTCTGGTACCCTGTACTGGTTATTCTTCCCAGGTGAAGAAACTTGCATTTCTCTTGGATTGTGGTTGTTTGGATTGAAGCCAGGCCATTTGGGGTGTCAGCCACTGCCCCAATTTCACAGAATCTGCAGGTTTGCTGAGGATGTGTTATTGATGGCAGCACTGGATGTAAGGAGCCTTGGTATCAATCCATGGTGAGCGACATGGGATGACCTCCCAGCAGACACATTTTTTCTGAGGTTCCACATAGCCAAATCATGAGGGCTTATCCATCTCATCCTTAAATAGACATCTAAGCAAGACCAAGTAAATCACAGTATGGATGGGCCTTTTTTCCTTGTTGACAGTAGAAGCAGCCTAAAGGGCTTGGTGCAGACTTGGATGTCTTAAGTTAGATCAAATTAATCCTACCTATGGCTATTAAAAACTCCAGACGTGGAAATATCAATTATATGTATACAGCCCCACAAAGCAAATCCCTTTTCCATTTCCACGTTCAAAAGAACAAAATTTCCATTTCTGCTGCAAGTTTTAATTTTAAGAATAGAAACTTTAATTAAATGTGAAAAATGTGCATCATTGGCACCAGCTGTTTTAATAATATAATTTTTTATTGTTAGCACCAGGAAAGATGGGGAAGTTTTTTACAAATTCACATAGTTTATATAGGTTAGAAAGCGTTATGAGCAATTGTGAGATGGAAGAGTTAAATCTGGAGCCCAACAACCTTCATCATGTCCTTTCCAATGCAGTAAGATGCTGCACTTAGACTCTGTTCCCACAAGCTGCTCTAAAAGCATTAGGAAAGAGTAAATTGTTTTTAAAAATATTTATATTTAATGGCCATCTTGCAACTACTCAGCAAATCTCAACTGGCTCTTTTGTTCCAGGCTTTTAGAAATAAGTACATTATCTGATTCTTGCAGAACAGTGCCCTTTCCAGCTAACTGCAGTAATAAAATGGTTTCACTGGCCATCTTAAAGCATGAGTGACAGTTTAGATGAGCACACTCTTTCAGATATTCAGAAATTCTTTGCAGTTGATTGCCATCTAGTCAAGAAATGGTTTGGCATTATTATTAATTCCATTCAGATCTTGAAGAGAAAATATATTTTTGTTTTAACTCAGTTTTCACAGTATTTGTACTATTTCATGTAGTAAAGTAATTATGTAATTATAGAATCATAGGATCATCCTAGAATGGTTTGGGTTGGAAGGCACCTTAAAGACCATCTAATCCCAACCACATGGCAGAGACACCTTCCACTAGGTCAGGCTGCTCAAAGCCCCATTCAGGCTGTCCTTGAACACTTACAGGGCTGGGGCATCCACAGCTTCTCTGGGAAACCTCTTCCAGTGCCTCACCACCCTCAAATTAAAGAATTTCTTCCTAATATCCAATCTAACCCCACCCTCTTTCAGTTTCAAACCACTCTGCCTTGTCCTGTCAGTAGTGCTTTTTTAATCACCAATCATCAGTTCTAAAAATGTTGGCATCCACGGGAACATTTCCCTCTTGCTTGAACACTAGACAGAAAAGCTTGAGAAGGTTTTATAACATTCTCACACTGGCCCCTGAAGACTGACAAAACAACTTAATTTTTCATTTCTGACTTGCATGGGCTTTTTATTTTTACCCACATCTGCCCTTATTGTTTAATTTAATGGATTTGCAGTCTATTTCTGGAAAACAGAGCAGTTCCAGAACTGTTAATTAAGTACTACAGCCAAGAAACAGCAAACCAGATGATAGATTGGGAGCCTTACCACCATGGTTATCTGCTGCTTGAGGGGAAGAGTTTGTCCCAAAATAGCAAGGAGCCTATCCCTTGTCACCCCCTCCATTTTTATTAAAGAATCTCTCTGCAGTGAAGTCTGCCAGGTAATTAACCTAGTTTCAAGTCACCCTACCAGCATGTGGCTCTGGAAACTAAGTGCAGCTCCATCTGCATACAGCCTCTAGGATGCAGCTTATCCTTGGAAATGACCAACAGGGACACATTTTCTATCCATATATACAGGAACAGCTGGAATGGAAACCAGTCATGATATGCAAGAATTGCCAGCATGAATGGAATGAACTGCCTCAGAGTCCATGGAGGACTTAGAGGAATGGCTTTGAGCCTTTACCTGGAAATTTTAGAAAAGATACAAAGGCAAAATCTAGAAGATATGATCATATCACTTGTGATGTAGCTTCAGGCTCCCCTCATGAACAAGGGAAATGAAAAGCCAGGGAGCAGTGACAACACATGGCACAAGACTATTCCTAATTCATGGACCAGGCAATGACCTGCCTCACCACATCACTTGGGGAATATGTACTGAAAGTGGAGTTAAACAGAGGACTTGGGTAATAGGCAAGATATATATACCCTCTGTGCTCCACAGAGCCCAAGAACACTTTATATAAGCTTTTATATAAACTTCATGGAGTTTCCTTACGGCCACCCAACCCAGAATTCAGCAGCCTGGGTAAGAATTAGTTTTGGGTTGAAGTAATCTCCTGTAGCTGTGGAGGAGAGAGCTTGAAAATATGTTCTACAAAGTCCCAAAAAGCTGAACATTAAAAGTTAGTAGTTAACATTAAAAATACATGACTACCTCATTGGCAGGAGTCAGCATCAGAGTTTTTTACCATGTAGCTCATGATTTCTGAGCATTTGGATGGAGCACCGTGTCCTTCACAGAATTGCCTCTGGGTAATTCCTGTATTGTCATTCCTGTATTGCAGATGGAAATGGAGGCCAAATGTGCCCTGCCTGAGGTGTCACGGTGAGCCCGTGGCACTGTAGCAGTGGCACTTGGAATGCTGACACCTGCTCCTTGGATTTCTTCAGCAACAAAGTTTTCTGTAAAATCAGCAGAAATGCAGGATGACAGCGTGCCCTGAAGTGACTGCAAAGGCTTCGGAACAGGAATTATGAGCTGCTGCATCAAAGGCCTCTTGCTTGACATTTATTGGCTTTTTGATGAATGTTGGGGTAATTCTACTGTCAACAGTTTCTCATTAGGAGCCTGGCAATGTACTTTCTGACCATTATCTTTCTCAATATCACACTGGGTTGCTACAAAGAGCAGGGATTTTATGTAAAATCCATCTATCTCTGCAGCTGCAAACTTTTCTAATAATTCTACATTTAAATAATCTCATGTAAATGCTGGCTGCTGTATCTGAGCAATAAGAAGACTAGACAAATGGTTAAATTTCCATGAAGACCTAAAGCTATAGGACAAGTTTCATACTGCAACGAGTAGAATTCATTTGTCTTGATTCCACTGGCATTGTACCTCAATTATACTAATTCTGAATTTCACTGCTGAATAATGCATTCCCATCCTGCTTTCCACTAGCAAAAGAAGGAAAAAAAAATAAGAGCTGAACCTTTCTCACTCTCCACAGTCTGATTTACCATCTCCTGGATGCTTATGGTCAATATTAGGAATTATTTTTGTCAAAACCATAGATTTTCTGAAAAGAAAATAGTAGAAATATGCCCCTAATACCACTGTGTGTTTGGAAAGGGGAAAAGAGTTCATTCAACTTTGATGTGCCCAACTGTAGTAATTTTCATGCTATGAGTTTTAAAGCATTAACACTTACTTTTAATATTTGTATCCTGGAGTCATGATAGTGGGAACATCACAGGACTAACTAACTAATGTTCAAAAGGTACTTAATATGAGAGAGTTTAATTTTCCCTCCAAGAGGCAGGATGGTGTTTTCAGCCTACCAAAACCAAGACTTGTAATGCTGTGGACTCTAACTAAAAATAAACTTTCCCACCAACTCTTTAACCTCATATCATGGCAGTGCAGATTAATAACTAAAAATAAACTTTCCCACCAACTCTTTAACCTCATATCATGGCAGTGCAGATTAATAACTAAAATAAACTTTCTCACCAACTCTTTAACCTCACTTCTACGGCAGTGCAGATTAATCTGTTGGATTTAACACAGATTGAGGTCTCCATCTCATCCAGCAGTCCTGCTGAGGGAACATCCCCTCCCAGAAATGCAGCACAGGTATGATGGCAGTGTCTGAGTCTGTCACTTGGCTCGTTAGAGCCCCCTCAGGAGCTCTGATGTAATGGGCCATGTCTGAGGGAGCAGCTCTGCTTCCTGAAGGAGTTTTTAAGGACACGTTCTCTGCAATAAGGGAATGTTGACATTCAGGCTGCCTCAGCTGCTGATGACAGAGAAGGCGTGAGATCTTCCAAAGTGCCACTCAGGTTTTATTCCAGACCTGTCCTCCTATAACAATTACAGTGGATGAAATCATGTTTGGAAAGATGAGTGATGTTTTCCCTGTCCACTCTGCCCTGTCAGCATCAAGGATAAAGTGATATATGTACCTGCTTTGGTCTTCTCCTCTTCCTGGTCTAAAATCATTTTCAGTGTAGACAGTGAGTGATGCTTCTGGAAAGAAACAATAAAGAATTAGTAAATCATATATAGAACACAGGGGAAAGAAAAAAGGAAATGAACACATGAAGTCATTCTCCTAATGTGGTCTTCAGTGTAGATATGAATATTTTGTTTCTTGTATCTGTTTAATGAAAGACACCCTTTATGCCAATAAAACCTTATCATCTGTTGTTTAAGGGAGTTAATCCTATATTAAAAAATCCCCATTCTGAAGGTTAAGATATTGTATAAATACAGACATGGTGTATAATCCTAAATTAATCTCCCCTCTCTTTCAGGACCTCTCTAGTGTGCTTTTTCTTTTTTGGTTTGTTCATTTGGTTTTGAGACCTCAGTGTGAAGTCAGAACTTTTATTCTGTTTTTTTCTCTCCATCCTTGGTGGTTAATTTTGTTTTAATGAATGCTGAGATTTTTACATGACTAAAGTACTCATTCTTAGATGAGTCCACAAATCTGAGCCATAACAGATGGAAGAGCAGGGTAAGGAGAGAATTTAGCTCTCTGAAAGAAGGCCCAGCAGGAGAAACACTGAGATGCTCTCCAGAGCACCCACACAGAGGACTGGAAAACTGACCTAATTTACCCCTTTTTTATTGGGACACTGCAAGGATGATCAGCCCCTTATTCATTGGCCTGAGACTATTATTAATTATCAATACTATTACTTATTTTTACAGTTGCTATAATTCATGCTATAATCTATTTAATAAAATGACAGCACTAAAGTTCAGAAATTTCGATTTTGATACCTCCTCCCCGTGAATGGGCTTGGAAACTGGTCTGAATCACTGAAATCAGAACCTTTTGCTGCTTGAAATGGGGAATAACATTTATCAAGCAGCAAGAGAAGATTTCTTTTATAGAGCCTATGAAAAAACACTTAGTCCCTACTATGTACTCATCACAGTAAAATAGAAGTTGTCAAAGATAAAAGTCCTTTTTCTTTGCTGATGTTCCTGTAAGCTTTCAGTCTTTTTGCACATGAGCATTTATTCAGAGCAAGCAGTCCAAAAATATTTCCATTGACAGCCTGAAATCTTTATGAGGTACTGGATGGCTGAAATGCAACCACAAATTTATTCAGTGCTCATAACAATCACAAGCTGTGAATTTACCACAGGAAAAGTCAGTAAAGCGCTCAGTGGCAGTTCATAGGCTAAAAACCCACCTGTTAAATGTCCTAGGCCTTTCTGACCCATTCACTATAATATTTCAATATATTTCTACACATAATTTGCTAGATAATTCTGAAACATAAATAAAAGGGGGAAAAAAGTAAAGCCCTGGACAAAACAAACAAACAAACAACAGACAAAACAAAACCAAAACAAATAAAAAACTCTGATTCACTTCTTGGCTTTCTCACAAAACTCTGCCATGACCTTGGTCAAACTGACAGAGGCAGAATAGAAATGTGACTGTCCAGTCCAATCTTCTGTTTATCACAGGTCATTGCTTCTGCCTGCTTTACCCCCAAACAACATTTGAATTGTAGCTTTGGGTGAGCTAAGGAGTTATCCAACATCATGATGAAAAAAAATTGAAAAGAAAAAAAAAAAAAAAGAAGATGCCAACAGCGTGATCCATTCTCCTTGCAGTCAGGACTTGTGGTTTACTTCTGCTTTGAATTAACCTGACTTCCAGCAGGGAACCAGAGCTGCCTTTTTGTGGGCTCGGGTAGACCTTTCAGTATCTCAGTGACATACAGGTAAAATGGGGCTGATCACTGGGTTATTTCCACTCTGTTTTATTTGAGTTGTCCCTGTACACCGTAACCTCTACAGAGGATATTTGGCTCTCACTCCCCGTACACTCCATGCCTTGCACAACAGCTTACACTGGACTTGGCTTTGATGTGGGATGATTGCTGTGTGATTGATTGATTGATTGGCTGACTGACTGATGTGTAGCATCTAAGTTACGACAGTGAGAAACGACATTAAAAAATCAAGCAATAAACCCCAAAAATCTCTGTCTGAGGGAGAATCCTTCAGTTTTCTGCAGATCCCCAGAACTCCCTGTTTGCCGTAGAACAGAAAACTCTCTTTGCAGTGAGAGCACCGTACACAGAACTGTCGGCAGAGGGCAATGGCAGCTCACAGCATGAAGCGGCTCCCAGGACCTGCGCCAGGCCGGCGCTGCCAGCCTTGTTTTCCTGCTGGACTGCTCCCAGGGAATGAGCCTCTGGTTTATTCCGAACAGCACGTGTGAGAAAGTACCCCCGGGAGCCCTGCAAGTCAGAGGTCTGAGCTTTCTTCTCCCGCTTTTCCTGCTTTGCATCCTCACTGATTACATCGGAGGACCAGTTGCAATCTGATTCAAGACAAACAACTCGGTAAAATATTCCAGGGAGATCTTTGGAAGCAAAAGAAGACCCTGTTCTGCTTTAAGGAATACACCTGTGAGCAACACAGCTGTGTCTGGCCAGCTGGATCATTCAGCTGAGCAGTTTGGGGAAGACTGGCTGTTCTGGCTTTCCTGGGGAGTCTTAAGTTTAGATCCAAATGGATTTGTGTAGATTGGTAAGAGGTTCTGGATGGAACAAGTGATTCAGAAAGACCTTCCAAGCAAGCCAGGTAGAAGAGGTGAGTGAAGTGTGACAATCATGCCTCCATGCCTCAGGCTTTCAGGAATAGCATCCAGAGGATGGGCCTCCCAGCCAGAGCTCAGCCAGCCAGAATCTCAATGCTGCCTCTTCCACCCACCTTAACAGGTGAACTAAGTGGCACTGTCTCTTCTCTCCATGACTCAGTTTCCCCAGCTGTAAAGGAAGTTCTAAAGTTCTGTGTGACACACTAAAAGCAGTGAATGATAAGAATTAATCAACTGTGCTACTCACAGCTTGGTGATGAACTAATGTTCTTGTCACTGCCGGCCCAGAGTCTGCTGGGCAGAGAAAAAACTGCTGAAGGTGTTAGTCCAGATGGACTGTACATGCCAAGGCACAGCAGGAGCTGTTGAAAAATAAAAATATTCTCTCAAGTCCTCTCCCAGCAGGAACAATATTCCAATTATAATGCAGATATCCTACCGAGTCATTCCCTTAGGCCAGGTGAGCACTCTGCAAGAGCCTGTGAAGGTAATCATTACACTGTTGTAAATATGAACGAATACAAATGCCAAGTGTCTCTATCTGAGCCTCAGTTTTACTCCTGGGCTTCATGAAAAGTAAGAGAGCTTAACCACCTATACTGATACTTTTAGTAATTGGAATTTCAGAGAACACTGGTTATCAGCCAATTCTCCCCAGATTCCCAGACTATGGGGAGCACATTCACTGTTCAAAGCCACCACGGTGAGGGAAATCTACGACTTTAAAGACCAAGAGAGCCAGTACAGTGGGCTGTGCTGGAGCAGCAGAGGAATTCAAACAAACAACATTGAACTGACCAGCTCTGGAATGCAGCAAACCCAGCCAGGTCAACAAGAACACCGATAAGGTGGCAAGTGGGGTCCAGCCCAGGCCAAACTTGCAGGAGCCCATGGCAATGGGGTGCAGGTTATGCCAGCTCTGTGCCCAGCAGCTTCTGGACAACTCTCACCAGTGGACTGAGTGGAAGCTGTAATTTAACTGCTTTGCCAGTTTTCACTACAAAGGCTCCACTCAGACCAGTCAGTCATGATTCAACACCTTTTCCACCAGACAGCCTCAGCCCTGCTCCCACAGAGCCAGGACAGGGGTGACCTGTCCTCTTGGTTTTGTTTTCCTCCCTACAACTTTTGAGCTTTCCCTGGCTGGGAGAAGCTGGTTCAGGCAGGAGCCATTTCAGACTATGGCCATCTGTAGCCACAGATATTGAGCCACCACCAGGAACATCCCTAAAAGCAAACAATTGAAATTTTGGAACAGAAAGCAAATGTTACCTCAGAGCGATAAGTAGCAGTAACAACAGACCTGGCAAGACAGTATTTTAAGCCAAAAATGTGCTAAATAAATACTTTTGCCGCCTGTTTTGACTCTTTTCTTCAACAAAGTTAAAGCGTTGGTTTTAGGAAAAAAACGTACAAAATATCACTTCTAAGCAAAGGGGTTTTTTGTCTTAATTATAAACAAATTTTAAAAGGTTTAAAGGAAAGTTTATCCAAGCATTTCCATATAAATTAAAAAAAAAAATTAAAACACTCTTTCATGTGGACAGAGAGTTCCTGTTAAGGTGGTGGTTGGTTGCACGGAGGATACAAAAATAGCTGCTAATAGAAGTGTATACGGAATGCCATTAAGAAATCAGGTGCTAATGAGACTGCTCGGACTGAATCACAGCTGCCTGTGGCTATTCCATGACAGCTCTTCCAGGAGGTGTCTCCAGCAGCCATGAGTCAGATTCCTGCCTCTGCAGGAAACTCCCTACAGAGAAGCTGCCAGGTATGTCCTTAAAGGCAAAGGAACCAAGGTCTTCTCATGCTTTGGCACTTCCAACTGCAAGAAGAGGTCACAGAGGCAGCCTGGAGTGAGCGTGGATAACAGCAGCCTGAGAAGTCTCTGTGCACTGGCATGAGCAGGAACCAGCAGCATTGTGAAGGTACAACAGATGGCTGTGAGCCAGGTGTCCTTGAACTGATGTTGGCTCTGGCACTCTTGTGATCTTGAACACAGGCCTAGAGGACAGACTCTTCACTGCCTGAATTAAAATCTTGCCCTCAGTTACCCTAGGCAAGGTTAATGACTATAATTTATTAAAAGGTCTATAATGGCTTGTTAAATGATGTTGGAAATGGTCGTTGCATGAAAACAAGTTACAAAGCGTCCTGACAAACAAAATGTTTGCCCTGTACTTGCTTTCAAATGGAACATGGCAGTTAAAAGTAATCCATTTGTCACTTTTGGAGGGCCAAGAACAATGTATTAACTATACACATTTGCATCTGCCATACACATCCAGGTGCCCTATACTGTTCTGTCTGTTGGTACCTCAAATGCAACTGTGTGATAGTTTCCTTCCCATCAACTGCATTCCATGGACTTGACAAGAACAGCACCTACAGCAGAGTCTGCAGGGAAAGCACCAAATGAGCCACTTCTCTCATTGCTGTGCCCCTCTAGCCATCTGCTCCCAGTGAAGCTCCCTTCCTTGTGAGAACCAGGAAAGAATCCACAGGCAGTACCTCCCAAGAGGCAGGGCTGGCAAGAGAGGAAGGGATTAATGCACAGGTGACCTCACCTCTTCTGTCTGTGCTGATGTTTTTCATAAAACACCTTCATAGCTATTGAAAAAAAACCAACTTGGTATTACAGACTGGCAATGTTTCTTTGGTATTTCGCATTTGCAAGGGACCCTGCATGGCTGGAACTCAAAAAAGCCTCCAATGTTCAAATTATTTTCTCCTGTTCCCAGGGTCATTCTCTCTCCCTTCCCTGTTGCCAATCTCCTGATATCCTGTGTCTGAAGCTCAGGTCGCCAGCCAAAAATGATATCCAAGCCCAGAACTAATTGTCTAAGCTCCTTGTCTAGTTATAAAGAGGAAGAAAAGCTTCAAAAAATCAAAACACCCGAAATGCTGGGAGGTACAGAGCTGCCTACCCACAGCTCAGGTAGGGAACAGATATCTCAGAGGACTTGACCTTCATCAGGGAACTATTCAGGAGCTGGAGCCTGGCATGTTGTCCTGAGCATAGGAATATTTTCAAGAGTAGAACAGGGAGACTGTTAAAATCCATAGAAGTTTTTAGAATATTTTTTTTCTTGTTATTTGCACTTATATGTAGTGACTTTGCACTTATTTAAGGGCCTGAGTATTGCTCTTACCTTGATGTAAGGCTTATCTGATTACTTCCTTTTCTCCTAATTTGGGAAGGCCTCTCCCATGCCAGTTTGAGAGATGCACATGGTAGCAGTGCCCTGACCTGCTAGTGCAAGATCTGGTACTGGTTGTCCCACTGCCTCTTCCATCTGTCTTTGCACAGCATCAAGGAGGAAAAGGGACAAAAACCCAGCAGTAACAAATGTGCTTTCATTCCTCACTTTCAAGGGTGAGATTTCCTTTTTATGGAGAGATCTCTCAAATTATTTACTCTTGGAGCCTGGTCTTTTTAATGGTACCTTCTTCTACCTTCTTCTACCAAAAGAACAAGTTAAACTCAAAAAAAGCCAGTTCTTTGCCTTTGCCAGCTGCATGCAAGTACAAAATTACAAAGCACTCACTTAGATGAAGTGAATACTTCATTAAACAATTAAGCAATAAGGCAGAACAAAGGCTGTGGTTTCCAGGCCTTGCTCTGTAATTGTATCCTGGAGCATTAGGAGAACCAGTGCTCAAACACAGGGTTGCAATTTAGGTTAGGATTATCCTCTAATAGCCTTGTCCTGTGGGATTAGGGGCTTGCCACGATGGGGAATTATTTTATCCATCAATGGCAGTGTAAAATACATGATTTGTCCCTGAAGATCTGGAGGTGAGGATTTCCATCCCTCTCTCCTCCTTTCATCTTCTTGTTGTAGCACCTTGAGTGGAAACTTTTATTTCTGCTTTCACTTTCTGAACCATGAAGGGTATCCCCCAACCCAGTTTTTATGGAGATACAGTCACAGAACCCAAGTTCACAAGTAAATATCCCTGAGTGTCCCCAAATACACTGTGGACACTGAGCTTGAGGGACACTGAGGATGGAAAATGTGAGAGCCACTCTGTTGGACAAAGTTAAGTTTGTGCTGAAGTTTTCTGTTCACCTCATACAGCACATGCAGCCACTGGACTCCCATGGAAAACTGAGAGGCTCCTGAAGAGATAAGGTAGAAGCAAGTTTCAATGGCTGATAAGCAGAGACTGTTTGGATTGCAGATGAAATTTAAATGTCTAAAGTCCATCTGTATTCTGGTACAGAAGTCTAAACCCCTTTCCTGATCTAGTAAAGGCCTGATTCAGCTGCTAATGAAATTACTGGGATTTGTTGCACTGACTTGAAGTTGACCCTGGGCAAAGCCCACAGTCCCACCAGAATTCCTTTCCAGAATAGCCTGAATGACAAAGGCAGGTCCTTTCCTCAAACATGATCTACAGGGAACCCCTCCATGCTGCTCTCCTCCTCCATGAACCATTCAGTCCTGCTGAAACAGAAAATACTGCTCAAATGCAAAATACAGCTTGCTGTATCACAGGACACCCTGTCCTTGGGAACTGGAATTAAGATCATCCAGGCACATATCATGGGCCAATGGAATACCATTAGAAGAATTAAATTTCAGTTCTAAGAGAAATCAAACTAGAAATTTAAAACAATAAAGAAAAAATCAAAACAAAGGGTAAATAAAAGAAAAAGAAAAAAGTACAAGCCACAAAACCCCACAGCAATTTAAAAAGACAGGTTTATTTCCAAGTATATGTATTTTATGCTCTCTTGGACTAAATAATTTTCTATATTTCTTTGATTCTAGTTGCACTTCTCTCCTTTGGAAATAATACAATAAATATGTAATTCAATTCAGTGACATATGTCTCCGTTCCCCACAGGAAAATAAGTTGCATTAATTTCAAACTCACTGACACTGGAAAATAACCAGTTGTTTATACTTGTTGGGATGTACGGGAGAACAAACTTATCATTAAATGTCAGAAAACATATCTTTTAAATAGCTGAAGCTAAAGGAACAGCTATTAAAATCAGGCCACTTTTAACCAGATACTGCAACACCAGTAGAAAGCTGTCCCACCCCCCTCTAAACAAAACACAGGAAAAGGGCAGTATTTGCTCTCAGAGTAGGATCTGCTGAAGGAAAAGATGAAAGATTAAATCTAATAGAGGATTTAGGAGCCGAAACTAGAATTTAAATGAAAATGAGATACTAAGTGCCAAAAATACACCCCAGCTCCCCTTTCTCTCCCCCCAGGTGAACTGCAGACAAAGCCTGAAGGCAGCACAACTCATTAGGGAACTTCCTCTGCAGCCTTCTCCTCGTACCTGCAAATCTTGTCTCACCAGTGAGGTGCACTAACACCAGAAGTAAGGAGAGGAGAGAAATTAGGTCTGACTTCCTAGACAACTCACCAGTGTGCTTGTGAGATCAGGCAAGGAAGAGGGACATGGCTGCATGGAGAGAGAAGTGGTAAGAAACCACAGAGGCAGCAGTGAGAGTTCTGGGGAACAAGGGTAGGTCCTGAGGCTTGGGCGGGGTGGGGGGCTGGCAGAGGAGGCAGAAGGGATTGGGGACAGTGAGCTGGCCACTGCAGTGCAGGGAGGAGATAAGGCACTGCAGAAGGAAAGGACAGGGGGAATCTGCATATCCAGAGGGCAGAAGGACTGTGAAGGTTGGCTGGAGAGATGTTAATAAATACAGCTCACAGTGCCTCCAGCTCTGCTTCTGCACAGGCAAAGAACCACAGCAGCCTCAGGGCCATTTCTCAATTAATTTATAACATAACCTGGAAATTAGATATTCTTCTGGCTTAATCACAAGCAGGGCTAAGTGCTAAAGGCATTCCTAAAGAGTACCAAATAAATACTGACTGTCTCTGCTCTCCACAGATCCTATCTTAGCTGTTTTTCACAGCAAGTGATGGTCTCTCAAGGGCTTGTCTAGGAAGTGCCCATCTAGAAGATTCTGTTGTCTCTGAACCACCAGACTGTTCAAACTCATGTCTCAGTCTCCACACATGTACCCTGATCACCCAGGGGAGGGATGGAATTTACTCTCTGCAGCTCCAAGATATTCCCATCCCTGCAGCAGTGAATCTGGTTTCAGATCTGTCTCTCTCAACCTAAAGTTTTTGTCCCACAGCAGTCAGTCCAAATGCAAAAACATCTGGGTAAAAAAAAGATACGAGCACCTCCCAAAAATAATCACTGAATCATAGAACAACTCAGGCTAGAAGTGGTCTCAAAACATCATCAAGTCCAGTCTTTCATGGAGACAGGAGGCTTGATGAGATTATGCAGCACCCTGTCCAGTCACACCTTGAAAACCTCCAGCTCTACCTGGTTCCTTGGGGAGTTTATTCCAGTGAATGACTGTTCTTACCATAAAAAAATGATTTGCATATAAAGATGAAACCTCTCCTTGAGCAATTTGTACTCATTGTCACTTGTCTTCTCCATGTGGCTCCTTGAGAATAGAGAGCCTCCACTCTCTTCGTAGTAACCCTTTAAGTGCTGGGATGCTCTGATAAAGGCTCCCCAAAGTCTTCTCCAGGCAGCAAAGACCTAACTAGTTCTCTTTCTTCACAGGGAGGGCTCTCCAGCCTTTTGATCATCTTGGTGGCCCTTCTTTGGATCCTCTCCAATCTGACTGTGTCTTGAATTGCATAGAGCAGGACCAAACACAGTACTCCAGGTGTGGCCTGGCCTCTAATGGGTTCCCAGGTGCAGGACCTTGCCTCTCATCTTGTTAAATAAACTTCATACAGTTCTTGCTAGTCCACTCTTCCAGCCCTTCCAGGTGTCTCTGCAAGATTGCTGTCACTTCTCACATATCCACCTCACCTCCCAGTTTAGTGTCATCAGCCAACTTGGGGAGGGAGCTTTCAGTCTTGTCTTGTTTGTTTTAAGCTGTTTCACTACGCAAACCTGCCTGACCACAAAACAAAAGCCACAGAGTTGGCAGCAGTGACATCTGGGCTGGGATATCTGACTGCCACTGAGTCATAGGCAAAGCCCCAAGTTTTAGTTACTGTAAGTTTATCTCATTGCTTTCTGCCAGCTGGGCACTGAAAAGCAAGGAGTGCTGTGACACTGAAGCCTTCCTTTGGCTCTGGCTGTAAGTGCCTGCCAAAAATAGGACGTGGTCAATCGTGGGGAAAAGTTGTATGAATCAGTCCTGGAGCACATTTCATGTGGGATTACTGACTGTAAACAATAACAGTGACCTGCTGTTGGTACAGTACTTTGTACAAGCCATGCTCTTGTCTGGAGGTTTCCTGTGGCCACTCTTATGCAAATAACAAGTCATGATAATACTATGTTTATCACAACACTAAGTCAACCATAATGACTGTAAATGTAACCTGACCTTCACTTTGGCTAAACCCTGTTTCTTTCATGGTTATCTCATATCTCAGTACATATTTATTTCTCTATTTTGTCTATCTGTTGCTTGTTCTTTTACTTTACATACACTGCCTCACACAAGGGGCTCTGAACTTTAACTGTGGAGCTTTCTAAGCCTACTGAAATTCAAGTAAATAACAGATAGCTTCCCATCAGTTTATGTTTTCTTTCTGACTGCTCAGTTCTACCCATTCTCATCAAATCCAGGAGACATACAGAGAAAAAGAAAAGACAGACCCAAAATGAAAACTGTTTGTGACAAAAGTCCAAAACAGGTGAATAAGATCCTCTTTGATCAAAGTTGCTTGGTTCAGTGTGTCTACTCTCAACTATTTGTGTAGCAAATAGAATAAGCACATTCTGTGAGAAGAAACATGAATTTTGGCCTGTAACACGAGCCAAAGGAGTCAGATTGGCAAGAGGAGTTTTACAAACATGGGCTTGTTCTCATGGCTCTGTTTTGGGCAGCATTACCAGTGTACTGACACTGACAGCTGGATGTGTCACCCTCCACTGATGCTGAAGGATGATAGAAGAAATTAGAAATGCACATAAAATACTGTTTTGCTACATTAAGTAGCAACCAGAAATGTCAGTATCACATGTTAATTAATGATTAATGCTGGAGGAAGGAGATGCATACCTGACATATTTTTAAACTGGTATAACGAGTTTTCACCGAGCAGAGGAGGGAAGTTCTCTATAGCACACAGTAATGGGCTGTGTACTTGGAACTGTGCTCCATAAATTTCCCCACCTTCAGGACAGAATGTGTCAACACACAGTTGGTCTCCTAGAATAAACTCGGTGCCAGGATTAGTAGTCAGTAATGCTGAAGAACGAGGAAAGAGGGGAAAAAACATACAAATGATGATCAAAAGGACACAAAACTCTTTTGGACTCACCTAGGGTAGAAAAACGTTGTTGGGGCACATTTTTAATGTGAGACTACACCTGATATTACAAGGTGATGGGAGTAAATCAAGAAATAAAGAAAATAATGCTGTGGAGCTGATAAAGCCCTGGAACTGTAAAATCTTCCTCAGAATGATGTCCTACTTAGTAAGGAGAACTTCAGCTCAGGCAGGTTGAAATAGCATATAACACATTGCAAAAATAATACATTGAAGTTATCTAACATTCCTCCTTGATGAATCTCAAAGCACTCTCCCTCTGTGTATTGATGTTCCCACACTGGAAATGCTTGCCTTCAAGTAGATTCTTGAATTAAATGTTCCCAGAAGAGAGATGCTCTCCTTAGCTGGGGCGTCCATGCTATATGCAATAGACACCACTCCCACTTTGCTCCTTGATGAAACAAGGAGCTTTCCTCTCCTGTGCTGTTGTGTAACAGTTGTTACACAGGCATATGATCCTGTACCAAGTTGTTGCCAGAGCCAAGGATAAAAGAGAAAGACAGGATTCATTTAGACTAACATCAGCAAGCTCTAAACTGGGCCCCAGTCAAGACAGACACACAGGATTTCACCACTACAACCACTAGAGACAGGTTTCCTCACACTGTGATTTATCCAGCCACTCTTAAACTGGTGGAAAGTTCCTCTCTCTCTTGGCTGTAGAATGACTAAACAGCTTGGATTAGGCACCAACTTCAGCATAACCAAAAATTACATAACTGGAGTCTTAATCATTTGCTTTCCTCCTGGACACTGCTCTTGTAGCTTTGGAGAACACTTGAAAAAAAGAAGTTACAGACTGGGAATGGTCTTACCTTGTTGACGCTCACTGACCCACATTGTGCAGCTTCCTCTTTCCCTGTTCTGTTATGCCATTTATCTGGGTAGGGCCACATCTTTTTGAAACATTCCCATCTTCCACACTTTGAGGTACTTCTTGCATTAGGAATATTTCAGCCACCACAGCATGAGTGAAAAATAATGATTTCTGAGAGCAGCTTGAATTTTTTACAGTGTAACGTAAGTCAAACTGTTAATTTGCTGGCTGCCGCAGCCTTGCACAATGAAAAAGGGAGAGGACGCAATCACCTGATAAATACCTGTGAGTGTGACAATATATTAGTAATAAATAAGAGTACAAATAGGCAATATTTGTTATTGAGCTCTTAAGTATATGTGTGGCACTGATTAATGAGGCATGTAAACCTTTTCCCCACTGAGGAAGCAGACTCAGGTAGTTGTGACAGTCATTTTCTCCTTCACCACTTCCCAGTAGTTTAGTGGAGGGACATGCCCCTCATACACCAGATCCAACACAATTTACACCTCACAGAATCATAGAATGGTTTGGGTTGAAAGGAAGCCTTGAAGATCATCCAGTTCTAACCCCCTGCAACAGGCAGGGACATCTTCAACTAGACCAGGTTGCTCAGAGCCCCATCCAGCCTAGCCTTGAACACTTGCAGCGATAGGGCATCCACAACTTCCCTGGGCATGATCGGGGCAGGTTCTACCTCAGGGTTCTCTGAGGCAGCCAAAGGTGTCACTGTCCCCTCTCCCACTGCTCGCACCATGGCACCCAGCTCTCTGCCCTCACAGGGTGCCTGTGGAGACCCATGTCCCCTACACAGTGAAGGGGCACAGAATCGGTCAGGTTGGAAGGGACCACAGTGGTGAAGCACAGGATTTTGTCCAGACAAAATCTGGAGTGAGGGAGACTCCACACCCTGTCTGGGCAACCTGTTCCAGTGCTCGGTCACTGCACAGGACAGAAATTCTTCCTCATGTTCAGGTGGAAGTTCCTGCGCATCAGTTTCTGCCCTTTGCCTCTTGTCCTACTGGGTGGCACTACCGAGCAGAGCCTGATCCATCCTCTGACACTCTCCCTTTAGATATTGATAGACATTGATGAGGTCCCGTCTCAGTCACCTCTTCCCGAGGCTGATCAGGCCCATCTCCCGCTTTCCTCACAAGTGAGATTCTTCAGACCCTTGACGAAGTTCGTAGCTCCAACACACTGGGCTCCACTTCTAGGGCAGCGCAGCCCCTCAACCCCCACCGCTCTGCAGCTGCCTTTCGGAAGGGCAAACTCCCTCCCTCACGCCCTGCCCCGAGCGCCGGGACAAAGGCGGCGGTCCCGCCCGGGCGAGGCGGGGCCGGGTCGGGCTGAGCCACCGCCCGGGTGCTTTACCCCCCCGCCGTGGGTGGCGGCCGGCGCAGTGCGCATGAGTTCGGGGCGGCTGCTCGGCGGAGCCCGCGGTGCTGCTCCGGCCACCTGCCCGTCCTCCTCCCGGGCTCGTTCAGCCCTCAGCTGGGAGAGGTGCGGACCCCAAAGCCGGTGAGTGCTGCCCCTCCTCGGGGGGCTCCCCTCGCCCTGCGCGGTCCCCCGGCTGAGGGGGTCTTGGCTCCCCCGGCTCCTGGGCTCGTCCCCGTCGGCTCTGGGGTTCGCTGGCGTGAGGGGCCGCCCCGCCAGCCCCCGGCTCGGTCTCGCTGCGGGGAGAGGCCGCGGAGCTGCGCGCCCCTGCCAGCCCGCCACGGGAATGGTTCGGCGTTGCTCTTATTACTCACTAATGGATTTTTAATTATTCTTCCCTCCTGTTCCAAAAGCAACGGCGGCCGGGACGCCGGGTGCTCCGTGCGCTGCGCGGGCTCTGGGCGGCGGCGGAACCGGGGACAGGGACTGGCGCAGCCCCGTAGGGCAGCTTTGAGCTTGGGTTAGTTTTGGTACACAGGCGGGGAGAAGACAAACTATCAGCAAACTGCTGTCCTGCCGTGTGTGAGGCTTGTCTTCCCGCTGTTGAGCTGTTAAGAATTTTTTTACCCCTGTGGATTTTCTTCCGTCGCATAACCTAAAATTTGCTTCTAATCGGCAGCTTTAAAAAAATACATTTAAGTAAAGCTTTCATACCTGTAAAACTTTTATGTATATTGTTCGTGCCTGACTAAGGATGGTGAGGAACAGCTGCCTTGTGCCTCCTCTTTGCTTTCCGGCTGCCTGCAATTCAGAGTTTCTATTGGAAAAGCTGTTGGTGTAAATAGCAGCAGCTTCCAGTTCAGGATACTTTTCTTCCCCTTCCCCCTGTCAGGTGCCTTTTCCATCTGGAGGTGGTAAGCATGAGATGGCTGGTGCTTCTTAAGATCTTAATCTTAGGTGGTTCGGGTGAGGTTCAGTGCGTGTAAAGAGAAAGCACAGCCTTAAAAACACTCTCGGGATTTTCAGTAATCCAGGATCTCAAGGGCATGTTTCCTGAATAGTTTTTGTTTTAGTGCGGCAGCGAGAGGAGGTTGCTGGAGGTGGAGCTCTCTTGTGCTTGGTCCTGTGCGTGAGTGTAGCAAGAGATGATTCCTGTGGTAACAAGCATGCAGATGAAATAGGAAAGAGATAAGATAGCCTCTTCTGAATCTTTCTAAACATATTCCAAGGATTTTAAGCTATAACAAGTGTCAGAAATGTAACAGTTTTTTCTTTCCCCTCCCTCTTATGAAAGACACCGAAGGAAACACTTCTTTCCAAACCCTAAAGCCTAAGTCTTAGCTTTAAAAGCTTTTGAAATTTCTGGCTAATGCTAATAAAAAGGTATTATTTTAAGACTTCGACACAGATCCTTGACTAATGCAGCATTGTAGATGGCCTTTCTTGTACAGGTGCTAATTTAAAGAATTATGATTGTGGCTTTTCTCCTTCCTTTGCAGGAATTACTGTTGTATAAGGGGGGAGCTGATGTTTAAACAATAAAAGAGGAAAAAAAAAAGTTACTTGCTTGGGTCTCTAAGAAATGAAGATATTACTTATTTCTCAGAAATGGAATAGATTTTCCCAGCAGTGTCTGTCTTATCAACAATTTGTTTGGGGGTTTTACAATAGAGAGTGAATGAGCGGATTGAAGTTTTATTACTAGAAGTGCAAGTAATGCTTGGCATTAGAAAGGAACAGGGAGATTTCTGTATTGCATCTTTGTTTTGCCAGTAGTAACACTCTTCTCATCCTGTTAGTTATAGCTGCTTTTTTCTCTGCATGCCTCTGAGAGAAATATTAACCACGAATGTTGGCAGACAGATTGCTGGTTGGATATAGTAACTGGAACAACTTAACTCCTGAGCAGTTGACAAGTCTCAGGCTGACTGACCTTCTGAAATACTGGAGCATGAAAATAAATGAGTGTATGAATGTGGCTTTCAAAGCCAGCCAGACAGGCTGTTACTGTTACCAAATCCTTCCTTGTCTTTTTTTTTTTAATTAAAAAATGAAAGCAAGTGATTTTAATTTCCAGTATAACTAACTGCTTAAATATATTCTTTTCAATTGGGTGTGTGTGCATTATCCTTGTACCAAGTAATGTCCAGGGCCAGGACTCTATTGCTCTGTTTTGCCAGTGCTGTTTTCAGCTTTGTTTACCTTGGGCAGGCAGACCTTTATCAACCTACATAGGAATGAAATGTCCAAAATTAGTTAATTTTTAAAGTAAACACCCATGCTTTGTGCTTCAGATGTCCTCTGCCTTCTTCCCCACACCAGCGCAGCAGTCACAAAAAGAAACATAGGAGAGCAGCCTAAAATCCAGTTGTGAGACTGTGGCACAGCTGTACTGGGGCTGAAAACTGTCTTGCTATCCTAAATACTGTGTAAAACAGGATTTGGCTCGCCATTGCTATGACTGTAGCAGCAGTTACATAATGAAACCCTAAACCCCAACAATGCTGCACCTGTAGCAAGACAGAAGTTGACTAATTACAGAGGCGTCTGTGCCTGAAATTGTTTATGTACACTTCATGGTTCTAAAGTGTTGGCTGTCACAGATAGCACCACCCTGATGTTAACAGGGGAGATTTAAAAAGAGTAACTTGAAAAGAATGGGATGCTTTCCTTGTTGACATTTGCATGAGGACATTTGAAGTCAGAGGAGAGCTCAGCCATCACCTGGGTGTGTTTAAAGCCCCATGTAGGACTGCATGAGGCAGCTCTGGGTATCACATGTAGTTCTCCCACTGAGCAGCTGCTGGTCATGAAATCTCAACTGGAGAGTACCAGTGAGATCCTTATTGTTATCTTTGGGCAAGACCTTAATCTACAGAAAAGTAACTACTTGTCACTGGCTGTAGTTTTATTTTTTAGTTGGAGCAGGAAGGGATTCTGTCACTGTAAATGAGTGGGAAATGTGAGCACTTCAGTGATCTTTGGTGATTTAATCCACAATGTTGTATAGGAGCCTTTGCCACTGGCCTTCACTTCAGGCAACAAGATTCAGCTGATGCTGTTGCTGATGTAGTGAACTGGGAACAGAGTTTATTGGCAAGGGAAAAGGCAAAGATATGTGGGTACATGCTTTTTTTTACCCTGATAAATTGTCTTGAGGGTGGACCAATGTGCTTAGCATCATCAAATCCTGCACTGGTATTCCACTGCCTTAAAAGAAGGAGCATTTCCCAAACAATGCAGAGAGGAGTATGAGAGTGATGAGCTATGCTCATGTGCTGGCCTGGTTGTGTGTAACAAAGTCTCTAAAGCATAGGGTCTCCAAACAGTAAAAAGGATGTTCTTGAAAATCTGGAAAGACCAGTTAAGAATGAAGCACTGTATGGAATCCTCATTTTCTGGTAACATCAGGCTTGGATTAACGTGGTCAAAGGTGTGACCTTAGGCATTGTTTCTGAGCAAAGCATGATTTGGAGAATTCAGTTTAGTAATTGAATTATTACTTAGGTGATGAAAGTGTTGGTTTGTGATTGTTTCCTTTCTTTTTAAGTGGTTGCTGCATTCAATTTGAGATCCAATTCACCGAACCATTTAAGCATATGATAGAATGTCCTAGTGAAGTCAGACAGATTTAAGTTTTACTGAATTGGTGCCTTGCCCATCTAGTTCTTTCAAAAAATGTATGTACACAGGATTAGTTATTTCACTGTTGGCAGCTCTCACAAATTCTAGTGCGAGTTGCATGAATGACATTCAGTGTGTTTCTTGAGGCTCCAGCTTCCAGATTTAGAGGACTGAGAGAATCTTTGTTTTTAGCTCTAAAACTAACGGATTTTGTAGCTCCCCAGCCTGTAGAGGAAAGTTTGAATTGTCACAAGTGTGCCACAGAAACCAGAAAGTTTAAAGCAAAATATTGGAGTAACATAAAATAAATTCTGGGAGACTTGTGTGGTTGTTGTCACTGTGTAATTACTTTGATGTAGTTTCATATCTGTCATGGGCTGCCATGAGAGCCCCCTGAGTTCACACTTGGCTAAACATTGTTCAGTCCTACTTGTCACCTGTTCTGCAAATCAGTATTGATGTCCAAGAAAGTGCCTATAAAAATGATGTTGGCCTGGCTCTCATTAGCAGACCTTACTGTCATGGATTCTGTGTCTGTGTATTTTGTTGTTGTTATTTTTCTATTAATGCTCAGCATTTCTGTTTGTCTGGCCATACTGTGGTGACAGTCCCTCTCTGAACAAGGGCAGGAACCTTTCTGGGTTACTGGATGTTAAATAGCCATGACTGTTTCAAACACACAGGATTTTTCATGAGCAGATAAAGACTGTGAATCATACTCAACGTTATCACAAGCTTCCACTTATGATGTGGAGAAGAAAAGTCAGAATTTAACTGTGTTGGCCAGTTTTGGTTTACCTTGGTTCCTAAACATTCGCTGTTGTCTGTTGTTACTTCAGTTGCGTTTTGTTTCTTTCTGTAAGAACAGCTTATAAATTTACTGTGTGAATCTGTGGGGTTTTTATATGTTCAGCAAAACCTCATCAGTTCATCCTGTGGACTCCTGGAATCAGTCACCTTGCCTGTGAGGTTTGGCCTTTGTGGGCAGTACTGTTACTTAGTCTATTGTTCTACCAGAAAGCTTCAATGTTACTGTATATCACAAGAGTAGGGTTACCCCTAAAGCTCAAGGATTTACTCAGTGTTTCACAGACTGAAGGAGGTAAGAATTCAGTTGCTGACAGGCCTGTTCAGAAGGAGGAAATGGGTTGGTTTTGAGGAGTTTAGAAGAGCAGTGGCTCAGTGGAGACATGCCATGGGCCAGCTGGTTTTGTTCAGCTCTGGTCTCGTACAGCTGGTTCAAAGGTATGTTGCAGGAGCACTTGAAACAAGGAAAAATTCATGAGGTTATTAGACACAAATACCTGGCCTGTTTTGGGAAGCGCTGTGGTCTCCTGACCACAGCACACAGGAATCTGAATGAATTCCTGCTCTCCTTTCCCTTGTTTTACTGCTCTGCTGCCAACATTCAGAGGCTGATAAAGATCTCCAGTCTGCCCCTGTACCATCATTTTTATAAAATCCATCCCATGGTAACACTCCTAATGACCACAGAGTGTTTCCAGATGCCTAACTCTCCAAACTCAAGCAGCACCATGGAGTGCAAGGTGCTGATGGTGTGTGCAGAGCTGAGTGTGTGCATTGCTATGTCTGTGCACAGCTGGCAGGTTAAACCAACCTTGACATTCACTGGCCACTTCTTCTGTTTCAGTTGAATCACTGAGAAAGAGCTGGTTAAGAACAAAGGCAAAGTCTGTGTGATGCTCAGAGTACAACAAGGCTTAGAAATCTATCCTGAGAAATGTTTCGTGCAAGGAGTGGTCTAGAAATTGTATGTATAGTGAAAGGGACAGACTGATCTTGTGCCCTTTTAAAAATGCATGATAATTTTCTAAAAATTGTCAACTCACCTTAAGTATATTGTGCATTTAATGGCCTGGTGCTGCTGTCTGCTGACTTTTGGCTCCTGGCTTATGTAGCAGTTGATTTTTAGCATTTAAATGTCTTGCACTTTTGTGGGATTGATCTTTTTGCCTATTAAGCTAGTCTTCAAACAGGATTGTTAATAAAAAATTCTTTCAATCTCCTGCTACTATAGAAACAGTCCCTTGTAAATGCTAACATTGAGCTTCACTGAAGAAGGAACCTTAGTCAGCAAAACTAGAAACATCTCCTTTTGGAAAGGACAGACCGCACCTTATCTTTGATGGCAACTTAATACATTTTCTTTGAATTATTTGCCTCTGTCAAAGCAAAATTAAATCTTTGGAGGTGAAATTCAGTGCTAACTTTAGAATCTTTCAATTTCCTCCTTCTACTCTCTTAAAAACATGCATGATATGTGACTTGTATAGTTCTAAATATCTCATGAAAGCCATCTCTGGTGTAATCAAGAAGTGATCACTTCAGACGATAGAATCACATCTGCCCTAAGGTGCATTTCTGGTTTAATATCTGGGATCCTCTCTGCAAATAGTACTGTTCCTGTCACACTTCTGCACTCCTGTGTCATGGTCTGATATTTTTTTATTATTAATCCCTAATGGTACAGGCACACATCTCTTAAGCCAAGCTTAAAAATACCCAGCTACAATGACTGAACAACAAATCCCATTGTGAGCAACTTTCATATTTAATGCATCTCTGAAGGTCAGGAGGAACAGCTGCCTGTCGTCCTGCTGTTCCTGCTCTCTCTGAGCAAGGTTACCTTATTTTTGAACCCTGCTTGTTACCTTGGCAATCCTGCTGAAACAGACAGTGGGGTCTGGAAATTCATTAGATTCTTGACTATTTCTGTCTTAAACCTGTAAAGTCTTTCACTTAATAGAGATGACAGAGGGTGAAGGGACTTCACTGTTAACCACGGTTAGGAGAGGAATTTGTCTGTAAAATGTGCTGAGTGTATTGCAGCAGTGCTGGGCAGCCTCACGTCAGCTTTAGCTGCTCCAGACATTGTACAAAGGTGTAGGAGTTTCTCAAAGCATAAAAAACGCAGCAAAGGGGAGAAAAAATAATGTATATGAATGGATTATGATTTTATTGACATGTACCTTTGTTGTGTTAAAGATGATGTAAAAGGGGAAAAAAAATCATCCCCCACACCTTTTCTGCAGGCTCACAGGCCATTGCACAGCTCCCAAGCTTTTCTGAAATGAGTAAAACTCCCAAAGAAGCCACAGCTTCCAACACAAAAGCAGGACCAGTGCTGTAATGTTTGATACTGGCGCTTGTGTGGGCGGCTCTCTGAACCAGTCACACTCACTGCCTTTAGTCATTGTTCAGGAGCTTTGTGAAACATCTGAACTGGAGCTCCACAGTGAGTAATGGGAGCTTGCTGGGAGCAGAGTTATTTGTTGTTATTTAGAATTTATGGCTTTAATGTTTATTGCTGCTGAATCTGGGTGTTCCTGCTGTCCTGAATGCACATGGCCTACCATGAACTTAGTCCTGGTTAAACTGAGGTATTGCTGTTGGAGAAAGCAGAACAATGCTCTTAAATACTTCTCCCTCAAAATCTGGGCCTCTTGACTTGTTTCTTGGTAACATTGGTTAATATTTTCTCCTGTTTAGTCTTTAAATGTAGGTTTTATTTATGGTATCTATTGTAATCTGCAGCAGTGACCTTTCATAATATGGTCCTTAAAATGTTCATAGTTTTGAGTGTAATTCTAGAAATCTCATTGTTACCTATAGCATCACTGAGGGACTAAACAAACATGGGATATTCAGTTTATACTGGGGACACCTGGATAAAAATTTGATGCTGCAACTTAAAAGTTCTGAAGGGAAATAATATTTGCCTTATGTTGAATGTCAGTAGAAGTACTCACCTCTTGCTGGTCTCTCTTTTCCATCTGAACATCACCTTGGCAGTCAAAGGATGGAATCTGAAGTCAGTGGGAGTTTTCTGTGAATTTCGGAGATGTCACGATTCTCTGATAGTCTTGCCTTCTAAAAATCATATATGTGTTTGTGTGTGTTTGTTCACATGTAGGATTTCAGAGATTAAGATTTTCACTGATAATGTTGGCTTCCAAAAATTGCATATATTTTCTTGTCTGTATGTGTTTGTGTGTGGCTTTTCAGCACCACGGGGTTTGTTGTAGATGGAGCTGCTGTTGGAGGATATGTTCCATGCTTGGGCTGCTGTTTTCCTGTTTAGCTTTCTGCAGCAGCCAAAGGTGCAGCAGCTGCCTCAGTGCTCCTGTGTCTGCCTGTCCTGAGAGTTTGAAAACCAGGACCATGAGCATGTTTCTATGATGCATTCAGACACTCGGAGTCACCATATGTAGCAGGATGCCACACAGAAGGAACGAAGCAGGCAGCAGCAGGTGAAGGGAAAGCTAATGATACTTTATTCTAAATTCTTCTATATTCTAAATTCCAAATCTGACTCCAATCTTTATATGCAGTTTGTACTGAGGCCAAGAGATTGGTCACTCGGGTTGCCACCTCTTTGACCTGGATGGTGAACACCACCATCAATCACATTCTCCTCCCAGAGGAGAAATATGAAAAACATCTCTAAAAATATACATTGTTTGTGTGAAGCTGTGTGAGAAAACAGGACTGCAAAGTCCAAACATTCACGAGTTAAAAAACTGAGGACAACATTTCTACCTCTCTGGGCATCACTTAAAGCCCATTATCCTGAGGATGCATTCTATCATTGATAGCTAAAGTTCTTAATAGAAAAAAAAAAGGGAAGAATGTTCTTTTTGTGTAAAAATAAGGCTAAATTTCATCGTTAGACCTAATGTTCCTGAGAAGGGCTATGAGATGTTTTTGTTGTGGCAACCCAGTGCTCTGGATTGTGGATGTGCTTCCAAGACTTGCTGGCCTGCAGCCTAGCTGCACTGTGTGGGAGCTTTCCCACAGGACACCTTGGTGCTGCACCTCTGGCAATGTCATAGCCCTCTCCTGGGGGGAGGGATCAGCGGCATGGAATTGTTGCTCAGTATTGGCAGATGTTATCTCACTGCTATGAAACACTAATCAGCTTACCAGAAGGCTCTGGTTTCTCAGCCCACAGCTGTGGAGAGCAAGGAGAAGCAATCCGATCGAATTGGAAATGTGGGCTTGACTTTGCCTCTCATGTGGTGTTGCCTCTTGAGCCATAATAAAGGGAGAAGCACTTGGGAAGCAGGAGCATCTCATTTAATTTGTGCAGTGTCAGGGGAATGGTGTCCATTTCCCAGCTGGTTGCACCTCAGAACCAGCTGTTTTGAGGAATGTGTCACTGCTGTCCACGGCTCACAGGCAGGGTGGGTAAAAAGATGGACTGTGAGCAAGCAAGGCAATTTCTTGTTGCAAAGGGTGGTTTAATGTATCAGAGCAAGGAATGAACTAGGTTTTACTTTCTGCCTGCCCCCTGCTCATGCTGTTAGTGCACTAAGATGATTTTTGTGTTTGTGTCCTTGATATAATAAAAAAGTTCTGCCAGAGTGTTTTGGGAGATGATGACAGTTCAGAGGTTTTACAGAACTGGGCATTGAGAAAGCTTAAAAAACTGTCGGCTTTTGCTCCAGTGAGTGCTGGTGCATACATCAATTTCAGTAAGTGTCTTCCAAATGTACAAGTACTGTTTCTTCATGGCTGAGTGAAACAAAAGCTCTTGAAGCTTTAAAATGCAATTTGTAATGCGCTGGTGCAAAAATGGCACCAAGTTCTGCTCCTGGATCTTTCACCAGAAGCAGGTGGCATAGAGCTGCTTCAGTAGCACAAGTTGACTGCAGCTGTCCTAAACAGAGTTCTGTTTCCCTCATGTGATCCAATAAATGGAATTCTTGTTTAAAACCAAATAAAGGTACTTGAGCTGGGCCAGTTGGTGTCTCAGCCAGTGGGATTTTATTACTGTTAATGATGTGCCATAATGGAAAATACAAACTGAATTTCTAAGACAAGTGTATATGCAGGGTCCTTGCTTCTAACTGTTCATAGACATCTGGTTTGGAAGCAGGAGAGATGAGGTACAGAACCTTTCTATGTTGGATTTTTAGTCATCTTTTTGAACTAAACCAGTTTTTTAAAAGATGCCTGTAAAGTGGTTGACGTGTTTCATGGCATAAAGATATCCCCTTTATTAACTTGTGTGGGGTTTTTTTTGCTATTTATTTTCCATTCCTTTTCAAGTGTTCTAACAAGCAGATTTAACCCCATACCACGTTGTTCTCTGTTTTTAGACATGAATAAAGCGAGCAGCCCCACGTAACACCCTGATGGCATTCTGTGCTGCGTCGGGATCAGGCAGTCAAGGTGTGATGCCTGGCAATCTCCTGGTGGGTTCTCCTGAAATGGCAGCCGAAATCTCTCCAGAGCACACCCATGGGAGCATGGAAAGGGCTGGAAGTGTGGAGAATCATGGCAGCCAAGCCAGGTGCAGAAGTCTTGCCTTGGTAAGTGTTTAATGAACCTTGCTCTTAGTGATACAGATTACATTAATAGCTCTGTCCACGTCACGCGATTTTTGTTTTATTAAGATTGATTTTTGCCATTTCTAATCCTAAGTGGTTGCTGGTGTTGTCTCTGTTGTCAAACTCAGAGGCCAGAAATAACTTCTCAGCTTTGGTGTCACAGCTTGTTATTCTGGTCTGATTGTCTGAGAGCTTGGAGAGTGCTTCTCTCCAGCCTTTCCTCCCAGAGAACCAGGAATGGCAGTAAGGGCTGCTCTGCCCTTGCTTTCTTAAACAGCTCATAAAGAAACTTAAGGATAGTGGTTGTTCTACACACTGCTTTTTGCTTAATCTCTTTGTTGACACTCCTGAATAAAGGTCTCAGCTTCTTCCACCTTAATTAGATGAGTAACAAATATGTCACCACAAACAAAGCCGTGCTCACATTAGTGAGTATGAGTGTGTGGCCATTTAAATCGTGAGTGAGTAACTGAGGGAGTAGGATGCACTTCTGCATTCTTCCCAATTAGCAGGGTGAATCACGTACTGAACTCAACAGTACACTTTGTGCTGTCACAGGCTGAGCCTAGAAAGCAGGTATGGTTCCTTCCATTTTTTTTTATCATCCCAACCATTTGAAAAGCATCTGTTTTTAATTGAGGAAAGTGCACCCTGGTAAACATGATTGCCCTAAGTGGAAATCTAAATCTCTGTCTTGCCTAAACATGAAATTAGGCTTTCTGTCTCTCCCTCTGCCCTCCTTGATAGTTTCCTTTTAATGTGGTAGTTTTCTGTGAAAGACTAAATGGCAAAACCTGTATTTATCTGTATGCCTCAGACACACTCGTGGTTTTGTGCTACTGTGTGAGCTTTCTGGCACCTGGAGGCAATTCTAAAGCTGTTCCTTTTTTTGTTGTTTCTACTGAAAATACTTACTGTTAATATGATGCTGGATCCCTCAGGTTGTGTTGCTAGTTAAAACACAAAACAAGTATGATGAAATTTAGTTCCTTAACTGTTTCTGATCTGTTCTAGAAAAAAGTTGTGAAGGATCAGGGTGGGGGAGGTTAAGTACACAATTTGGACTCAGGAAGTTAGTGTATGTTGTTTATTTTATGAAAGCTGGTTGAATTAGAGAATTACAGTGGAAGTAGTAATTTGCTAGAGAATTAGGACCTAATTTTACACAGAATTGCAAGTTAATTTTGCTTATTACTCTCCCACTAGTTTCCAGATTAACACAGTAATAGTCAATCATGTTTCTTTGGGTTTTATTCTTAGCTGCAGTAGCAGGCATGAGACTAGACATTTGAAAAAATCAGTATTGAATAACAAAGCTATGTATACATCAGTCTGTTTGTACAGTCTCATCCCAGGTCTGCTGTGTCAGAAGGTGACGTAAATTCCCTTAGTCCACCTAGATCCTGCCATGTGATAACCCATATGATGATGCATCAGCTAGAATTGGAATCCCTTCCTACTCTGTAATGCAGTAATTTATAGATGGAGTAAAAGTTGGCTGCAGGCTTAGGCAATTCCCATCAGACCTGTGAATTAGCAGATCACAGAGCCTTTCGTTTGTCTTGTTTGAGTTTGTGCGTGAAGACACTGAATTGTGTACCAACAAATTTAATTGTGATGCCACAGGGCCCCTTCCATGATTCTTCTTCAGCAGTGTAGTAGGTGGCATGTCCAATAAGGCTGACAGCTTGCATGTGTGGAGTAACAGGTTGGACAATATAAAATCTTCTCAACACAGGCATAATTTCAGTTTCTGAATTTGAGAAGAGATCTATGTTAAACTGAACATGAAGGAAATTCTGCCTATTCTGTCTAATTGCTCGAATATACTGCTAGAGACATTATCTTCTTGCTTCAGTAGTTTTTGTTATAAAAGTTCAGAAGATGCAAAAGCTTTGGTGGCCTAATGAGAAGAAAGGGATAGATAACTTTGTGTAGACAAAGAATATTTATTATGCCAGTTCTGAGAAAGGAGGGGATGTATTTTCAGGCACGCAGGACCTGCACTGGACCCTGAAACAGAAGCAACTAAAGACCTAACTGCCTGTTTTATTTATCACTCTCCTGGGTCTGTTCACCTAGAGACATGGCAAGAAAGGTCAGGGTTGGCTTTGATTTTTTGGGCTCTTGTAATGGCACTGCAAAGGAAAGCAGTGTGACAGTGCTTTTCATGACAGGCCTGTACTGCTGCAGGTTTCTTCCTACTTGATAGTAAAAAACCAGGCTCTTAAGCTTCTCAGTGTCAAACTGCATTAGTCACTAAATATAACCTTTGTATTGCATCTGTGGAATTCAAACAAACCCAGGGATGTGATAATAGGGACAAACACTTGGACTGGCTTTAGCCTTTGCTGACTGCTCACAGCTGGTTTGGCTGACTCCTGGCTGGTTCTGCATCCTGTCTGTGCTGGCATCACTTGCTGGGAGCTGCTTGTCAGTTTAGGAATGACTAGGAGATGGACATCAATTGCCATGTCCTAAAAAGGTCTTAAAATTGTGTGTGTGGGATCCTTCCCAGTCAGTTTTTGTCACTTCAGTTTAATTTTGTCAGGTTTCTCAGCTTCTCTTACCTGTATAATGATGCTTTCAGTTAATCTTTGACAGCTGCAGGCCTCTAAGCCAAATTTATTTTTTTTAATGGAAAGCAAGATGCTGCCTTGATTTTTAGGAATATTTCCATAGAAATTATAGATGTTCAGGTCTGGATTTATTCTGCCAAATCTGTCACAGCAGGTTGAGTTGAGATGAGAGGAATGTATGCCTTGATATCTTCATCTCACATGAACATTAGTAACTATAAAAGTCATTACATATGAGGACATGAATTTGCACATATATTTTGGGTTCTTTTTAACAAAGAGGGAATCCATACATCTGCTTGAGAGAAATGTATTTTCTTGATGCATGGAATCAGTTGCACTTATCCAAGGGTGAGGGCAAACAAAAACACTCTGTTCTTGGCAATTCTAGCTTCCAAAACCCAGTCTGGAGTGACACTGCCTGACATATGGTAAAAGAATTAGCTTGCCATGAAATACAGTTGCAGCAATTTAAGGATATTTAATTTGAAGATGAAGCTAGGTCTTGGGTTTTTTTGAAGCAATTTGTCTTGTTTCAGTGACTGAATAGGCACAGACCAGCTTCTTAAAGCCAATCCTTCTTTCAGTGCTTCTCTCTGATAATTGGACTGGGTATCTATTCTCAGCCATGAGTAACTGCTTTAGTTTCTATGTGTGAATAATGTGCTAGGACAATTGTGCTACCTGTGAAAACCATGGCAGAGGTGCTGGTTGTACCTGAAGTGAGCTGTGCTAATTGGAACTGCACTAATAATAAGCTGTGTCAATGCCTTGGATCTGTTGCTACAACTTCAGTACTTTACCTTCTGTATCTGAACATGTCTTACTGAGTGATAGTTTTGAGGGTTAGTGACTTCTTGTTATTCATGGTGGATCACACTGTGGGTTTTATTTTATTTTTTGCCTTTGGATCAGACAGATCCCTGGTTAATGCTACAGTTTGCCACCACTCTTTTTGGGGCAGTGGTGACCTCTAGAATTTGTTCAAGTGACTATTTCATTTGATCACTAACCAAGTGGCTTAAACTGGGAGAGGCCGTGACTCTAAAAAAGAGATTTTGCTGCTCTGATTGTTATTTCTTCAAACAAGCTTCCTCTGTGGCTCTAACAAGACTTGATAGCCAGTGACTGAAGATGGTTTGTCACTCCTGGATCCCTTGTATAGTACAGGTGACATTCTGAATGTTGGTTACATAGGCATGAAGAGCAACTATACTGTGAGTATTCTGAGCTGGCTTAGTGTTTTGTTTCACACATTCAGCCATTTAACTCAGGGGTGACCTGGTTGTTTTGTAGTTATCTCTTGTAGTCTATAAATTTGTTGTTATGATCCTTATCCTTTTTTGGATCAGTGCAGATAATTCAGATGCAACAGACCTGGCATTCTAAGTGCACCATGTTGGTATCTCTTTAGTTCAACCTCCCTGAAGAGAGTCCACTGGGAATCCAGTGTGGCTTTAGGGGTTCTGGAAAAGGACAGATCATGTGTCTGTTAGCCCACTGCCACCTTTTTTCCTCACAATTTAAATGAATCTTGTAATGCTGAGCTGCACTTCAGGTACATTCAAGGGAAAGTCCTGAGATAGACTCCTTTCATAAAATTAATGTGTTTTTCCCCCTTGACACTGATACTCCACAGGCTTTACTGTACTACAAGACCTTTCACCGTGTCCAAGGACTTTGCCTAATAACAATACACAAAAAATGAGAAGAATTTTTGACTGTTTACTTTGTATGGATACAGCTGCCTTGGGGCAGGTGGAAGCCATTCCTTACAGGGTGTGGAGAGAGCTATGCAACGCTTCATCCACTTCAAACTGATGTTAGTATGACCTGGAAGCAGTGTGCCTTGGAAAAATAAGAGCCTGACTCCTAGCAAGGAATGATCTTTCTGTAAAATGTACTAGTGAGAATATAGATCCTGAAGGCACTTTGGGCTCTGTGCAAAAACTGTATCATTGTGCTTCAAAGCAGGATCATTGTGCTTCAAAGCAGGATCTGGTAGATAGAGATTATTCCAACAGGTGGGCAAATCTGCTTTTTAAACTGTCCTGGTAGACATTCCTGAACTTCCAGAGTGTTTTCTTTGTGTATTCCACTAGTTTTCATGGAATACTTGCATTAAGGTTTGTGTGAATAACGTGAAAGCTAACTTCTACTTCTCTCACCTTCAGTGAATGTAGAGAGGATTTGTTGTGATTATATGGGTGGGCAATTTTTTATATGTTAAAATACACACAGGGGCACAGGGCTGCATCTGCCCACCACCATTCATTCTCCCCTGTTTTAAATGTGAGGTGCTCCATTATTTGAGCCTTCCTGTGCAGCTAGGCTCACAGCACTCCGTGCTTTGTTCTGGACCCTGTCCAGCTTGGCTGCATCCTTTCCAAAGTTCAGCAGCTGAATCTGAACCCTGTGTTCCGAATGAGGGTGTGCTGTCATGTCATCACCCTGGTTAATATATCCTAGAATGAGATCTGCATCCCTGAACAGCAGATTTTTTTCCCTCTTTATGGCACTTAAACTGACAGAATCACAGATTGTGCAAGTGCTTTGCACTAACTTCATCTCAGCATCATTTTCGTGTTCATCTGTGAGTTCATTTTTGGGAGCTGTGTTATAAAGGTTTCAAATGAAGGTATGTGACATCTTGTGCTTGCACCTATTGGTCAAGTCAATAACCGTCTCATGAGAAATGAGCTGGTTGTGAAATTATTTGATTTTTTATGAAAATTACTTAGTAGCTTTTGCCTGAAATGTCTCCCCATTTTTCTCAATGTTGTTCTAACACAATTTCTTTTTCCCTTTTATTTCTATAGGCTGATCAGCCTAATTTTGTTTATCAAAGAGATGTCTTCAGAGTTTAAATAGATATTCAGCTTTCTTTCTTTAAAAGTAGGTGAGGAGTAGTTAGTCAGTTTATGATTTTAGCTCACCTAGTTTATCTTTTAAGTGCTTGTAGATAATTTGTTTCCTCACTTAGGACCTATTGATTATATGTTTTGCTACCTCTTATGAAGCACACGGGTACAATTATGCTCGTAAACTGAAGAAAACAGCACTCAATATTATAGTCTTCTTCACCAAATGAAATGGTATCATCTAAACCATCAGATAGTGGGTTATAGAGGAAGCACTTCTTGACACAGCACACAATTACACTCTGCAACTCCCTGCCACAGAATGCTGTGAATGCCAGTCATTTCCATGGCTCAAACAATAAGATGAATTCATGCTAGGAAAGCTCATTAAGGGCCATTAAATACACAGATGCCGATGCATCTGGGAAATCTTTAAGCCATGTATTGCTGGAAACTGGAAGGATTTAGGGGAGGAAAAAATATGTCCATCCAATGTACAGCAACACCCTCCCCTAGCCTCTCTCTCTGGTCCTGTGTGTTCATAGCTGCAGAAGGCTGCTGAGCTACATGGGCTTTGTGGTCTGGTCCTGTGTAGTAGTTCATGTTCTTGGCTGTAATTCATTGCTTCCAGCTTCAGTAACACAACAGTACAATCCATTCCATCTCCCTTTCCTGTAAATCTAGTCAGAGGTACTTGACTTCTGTGCTAAAGCTTTTATGTGTGTTTTCATACAGTTCCTGCACACAGGGATTTCCTTTTCACCCCTTCTAACAAGTAGAACTGCCTCGTTATTAACACACTGTGGCCCAAGTGGTGCTACACTGGCCTTTGAACTGCACATTAGTTTGATCCCTTCATAGTCCTTTTGAGAGGCATCCAGTCACTTCTTTCCCATGGAATTGTGCCTGTTAATTCTTCAGTGCTGTCAAGTGATTGATAAATCAGTCGAATCTGGCACTCTCCTGGTATTTTGCTAAATTAAGTTTGAATCCTTAGTAGGTTTTAGAAGATTTTTTTTAAGCACTGCAGATGTTTTGGGATTTCCTGTGGTGTTCTGTTTTTGTCAAAGCTGTGCTGGTCTTAGGATTTTAGATCTGGATGTGATGTTCAGAATTTCTTCACATATGTATGAAAAGTTGTGGGCCTCTGGATAGTAAGTCATTGTTTTGAACAGATAGGAAAAGAATCAACAAATCTTTTCTATGAAATAGAATCTATTCTTCTTTTCTTTCTCTTATTACTTTTTTTTCCTCTTTTATACCAAACACTGTTATAACAGACTCTTTCCTGTTTGGCATAAGCAGGAAATCTTTGGCTGCTCAGAGATCTAAAATATTAATGCCAGCTGAGCATACTCAGCCATTTCAGCTGTTTGTATCCCAAATTTCTTCTGTCCAAGCAGTCTTTTTAATCCTCCTAATTTAATGTAATTTTAAGCTGAGGCACAATGTTCAAGTTTCAAATTCAGGCTGTCTTTTGACAGTAGTTTTAATGTTTGTACTGTTAGGTGTATGTGAGATTTAGTTTAGGGAGGTGTGTTTGTGTATCAAGAGTAGGGAGTAGATGGAAACTATGAGGTGAATAACTCAAGTAGCTGAAAAGACTTTTCTTTGACTATTAAAAAGCACAGATTCATCAAGAAAAAAGGAGGCCTGGAAAACCAGCCTGGAAAGAATAGGAACTGTTCCAGTACTTGGAATTTATGGAAAATGAACCAATTGCAAATAGACTTGGTAGCCTTAGTTAAAACTGGTACCTTTAGTATGTTACTAAAATTCCTCCCATCTTTTTGGAGGCTTTACTATAACACAAGTAATGCAGGTGGGAGTAAAGCAAGTCACTGCTTGCTTTACATCTCTGAGCTCCTTTGGTTTGACCAGCCTGAGTAGGTTTTTTTTCCACTGTGATTGTGTGTCTGAAATGGGATTGTTTCCTTGGCTGGCAAACTGAAACATGCCTTGCCTGAGGGAGTTTCTATCCAGACTGGATGCCTTGCATCTCAGTACAGTGCCCTGACCTAACACTGCCTATCCTCCAGAGCTGTTGGTTTTGGTTTTGTTTTTTTTTCTGATGAAATGTGACATTGATCATCTTGAAGGGAAACTTTGCATGAAGGAACAAATTGAAGTGCTAACAGAGATGAAGTTGGCCTTTCACATCTTGGTATGCTGTTTATTACAATTGTGTTTGCAAAGGGATGGTTACTCAATTAGATCCTTTACCTACTCTGCTCATTTCAGCAAGATCCATGAGGGATGGTTAAATCAGGCAAAGCTCTCCTGCAAATCTTACCTGGCATGGGAAAATGCTCAGTCTTGCAGCACAGAAAAGGATGGAAGGAAGTGCTTTTGGAAGCCTTTGCTTCCTTGCTTTATTCTTTGCTCAGCTCTTGATCAAACAAGTTAAGCTCATGTGGGAGCAGTTTTTTTTGGTGCACACAGTAATTCCTGTACCACGCTCTGGATTTGTTGCCGCTATGACCTTCTTAAACACAACCCCCTCTTCTTTTCCTTTGCCTGTGTAAGTCTGGCTCTTGCAATGAGCTCACCCTCAACAAAAAGTTCTTGGAATCCTGCTCAGCTCCAGCTCAGGGCTACCTAACAAGGGCTCCTTTCCTGTCATTCTCTTGCCTACTAGACATAGCAGCGCTATGAGTATTTGGGTGGGGAAGGAAGGAGATTGCAACATCCATTAAGGAAAAAAACACACACACATAAAAAAAACCCAACCAAAAAAACAAGAAAGGAAGGCTTGTCTCTCTTGCTTTTCAAGTGCAGCTGTAAAACCTTCCCTGGCCTTTGAAAACTGACCTGTGGTGGGTGCGAGCTGTGGACTACGTCAGCCTTTGAAGTTCGTCTTTTATAAACCGGCAGTGGCAAATGGCATCCAAATTTTAGCTTTTGTAGCAGTTTTCCTGCAAGCTGGAATAAGTTACTTATTCTGACAGTACACTGTGGATAGTAAGACTAAGTTAGAAATAACCACACCTCTCTACATCTGTCCCACCCACCAAATGTTCTATTGGCCACACAGGCAAAGGCAGCTAAGAGCCTCAAAGCATTTATTTTCTCATCTGTAACATTCTGAGTGCTTGGAGATCAACTGCCAGTGGGTACAATGCAGCACATTATATTTCTTAATCTATAGGCATTACTTTGCTACAGAGCTACGTTGTTCTTATTTTTAATGCTGAGAATGGGGATTAAAGCTTTGTTTGTGCAAGGAATTAACAGGTAGAGCTGAGAGCTGCCCACAGTTTTTTTTACTCTAATCTAATGTAAGATGATCTGAACAGGCATGGTGAGTTTGAAGCAAGTTGTGCTGCCCTAGCAAGAACGTGCTACCTCTTGGATATTTGTACTGCATACTTTTATATATTTACCTAAATTCTCCCAGCCTCTACTGAGAAGTAGCCTTTTTACCCTGTCTGCATGTGCAGTGACGTGTCCTTGGTGCTTCTTGTAGAGTTACTGACAGCAAAGTTTCCAGTATATGCTTGGCAGGGGAGAAATTCAATCCAGAAAAGGGAAAACCTCACTTGCCTTTCAACAATATATACTTGCATACCAGAACTTACACAGGTCTCTTGGGAAATGTCTTCCCTGTATCCATTGTTTTAAAGCAGTGCCTTTCTTAATCATTCTTTGTCATCTCCAAGCTTCTGGAAAAGTGAGTGTCTCCCAGGGTGGAGGGAAAGGAGTGTAGTGCACTGCTGCCCAGCTTTGCATAGTGATAATGTGTTAATCAAGTTAATTAAGAGCAGTGACTCAGAGAGAATGAAGACTGGATCATCCAAGCGATTATTTATCACTTTTGTGGTCTACAGGATTATTTCCTGCTGAAGAAAATAGCCTGGGGCACTATACTGTAGGAAACAGGTCTTCATATTTATTCTTGGGTTCTCATTTCTGTAACTCAAAGGTAAAATCTTTAGAAACAATCTCCTTCCTTACTATTTCCTCTTTATAATCTCTTACGTACCTCTGGATAATTTATAGTTTGTAGTGGCAGAGACACTTCTCAGCTCCAGCTTTGCCTCTAGAAGCCAAGTCACCCTTTGGACTTGAGCTAAAAGGGAATCAACCCATTTCTGGCACTGTCCTGAGTGCACCCTTTCCCTCCCATGTTGTTCCCCAAGCCTTGTCCCTGAATCTGTCACAGAACATAGTTTGCCCCAGTTTGGAATCAGAAGAAGCCATCCTAACCCTTGCAATGGCACAGGTGAGTGTAGGGGTGGGGTTTTTTTGTTTTGTTTTGTTTGGGATTTTTTGTTTGTTTGGGGTTGTTTGTTTGTTGGGGTTTTTTTGTAGCTCTTATGGCTTTTCTGATCCTGTAATAATTTGTTTTGTACAACTCAAATTAAGACTTCTTGGCTAAACTAAAGGATGTAATACCAATTGCTGCTCTTTTGGTTTTTAATTTATTTTTTTTTTCCTGTAGCATTGTAATGTCTAAATGTCTCTCTGGAAAGGCATCAATCTCTGGTTTTCTTTTTTCCCCATAGGATGATGAAAGTATGAAATACTTAACTCATGAAGAGCAGGATGTTCTCATGTTCTTTGAGGAAACCATAGATGCCTTAGAAGATGACTTGGAGGAGATGGCCCTACGTGACAGTGGCATCCACTGTCAGTCCCCAAGGTCAACAGAAGAAAATGTGTCCAGTCATTCAGAGACTGAAGATATCATTGACTTAGTGCAGTCTACACCTGAGAGCAGTGACCATGAAGGCCCTTCCAGCAGAGATACAGAACCAGGTAGTTGTGTTTCTTGCAAGTGTGGGTTTTCCTTTTGATCCAGCCCTGACTTATTCCAGTTCTCTGTAGAAACAGCTGAAGGAATTCTGTACCTTCCTTACTACCTCAAGATAAATTTGTTACTCATCAGGAGCTCTAAGGACTGATTTTAATTTGCCTTGGGGTATTTGAAATTCTTGCTGCTACTGTAACTTTTTTCCTAATTTTTCCTTTTCCCTCATGGGGGTCATGCATCTGAAGAAGTTGTTGGTTTGCTATCTCAGTCCTCTGCCTGGAGACTGAGTTGTCACTGTTGTGCACAGTCATTGCAGCAAGGCAGACTGTATTCACTAGCCTGTTCATGCCCTGCACTTCTCCAAGTCTTTTTAAGATTTTCTCCAGGACTTTTAAGACAGCAGATTGTTTTCACTGTTACTCTGAGTGGGACTGAAAGGCAGAGGATCCCATCCGTGAGTTTGTGACAAGATAGCATATGGCATGTTGTTTTTGTCACCCTGTAGAGTGTGTTCTCTCTGTTTGGACAATGAGTCTATCAGCTAGTACACACAGTGGGACATAATGTGTCCTCTCCTGGCTGTTTTAATAAAAAATAAGAACTGCAAAACTCTTATGCAAGAGTAGCCAGTGAAACACAGTGAAGCAACACGCAGACTCTGAGTGAAAGGCAGGGAGGGCTGTGATAGTGACACATGGTAAATGTGGTGATTTGAGCTACAGCATTGCCTGTGAGGTGCCATTGCTGGGACTTCAGCTATAGTTTCTTCTGGCTGTGCGGGCTGAGGTTGAGTTAGGAAAGTAGGAAGAGGGGAGAAATGCTGCCAAAAGAAGCATTTTAGCTCACATTCTGCTCTGTGTGAAGATTTAATGACATCTCTGCTGCTTTGCCTTTCAGTGTTGGATGCCACTGGGAGAGCCGAGAGCCCTCAGCCAGCTGTACCTGCTGACCTTCCCCCACACCCCCCTGCACCCCCACCAGCGGTGTCTGAGACACCTCCTCTTCCCCCTCCACCCCCTCCTCCAGTGCAGCATCCAAAGTTGCTCCGTTCAGTCCCCACTCCTCTCATCGTGGCCCAGAAGATCTGTGAGCAGCAGGTGGAGAGCCGGGCGCGCTTCCCCTGCGCCCTCAGGGAAGGGAATCCCGACAGGAAGAAAGCCCTGGTAGCCAACGGTGATTATTCCACAGCACCTAAGCACCCTCCTGCCCCCGCCCCCAAACTGCACCGCTTCCCGAGCAACATCAACATAACAAATGTCAGCGGCAGGGAATTCAGCGAGACCATTTCCAAAGCCGCGGTTAACGTCCAGGAGCGGCGGGCCCAGGTGCTGGCCAACATCAGTGGGGGAGCTCTGCTGGCAGCTGAACTGGACGAGAAGCTGCACAAAAATGATTTCTTGTCACGGAACAGAAGTTCTTCCTTACGGGATCTCTCCTCTGAGCAAACACGCTATGAAGCCCTGACAAAACTCGGCCTAGTTAAGGGAAAGCCCGCTCAGGACCAAGTGGACCATGCCCCGAGCACTCAGCAGCTTGATGTGCAGCCCAAGCAGTCAGAGGCTGTTACCAATGGATATCAAAACATCCACGAGATTTTAAAAAGTCAGCCCAGCCCTTTCCTTCCTATGGGCAAAACTGTAACAATCAAACCAGAGGTGGTTCTTGCCACTAACAAAGTCAGCAGTGCACAGCAGAACACAGAAAAAGGTTGTAATGATTATAAACAGCCTGGTGTAAGCCTGGACATGAGGAGGAGGTCGGGTTCACTGCCTAGACCTTCAGGATTTCGATCCCAAGGGATAACGGTGAAGTTTTCTGGCCGTGGCTCAACTGAAGAAGCCAGGAGAGAGGCACTCCGGAAACTGGGACTGCTGAAAGAGACTGCCTAACTTGGATGGGAATGTTGTGGCAGTGGGGGGAAAGTCATAGCATGGCTTTGTGCTAGAGCAGTCCCAACAGGATTGGGATCAAGTGGATTGGAAGAAAAAAGGGAAAGTTCTCTGCTGCAGGCAAGCCAGGAAGGTATTAGACACTGTGGAGTGGCCACCTGCGTTTATCCCAGAAGGACTGGCACCATGTGGGGTCATGTACAGCAGTGGGGTTTGGCTCTCCTTCCTACAGAGATACTCATCTGTTGCTCTTTGTGATGAAGAGGAATTTTATTTAATTAATGCTGGACTGTAGCAGGCAGCATCTCGTTAATGAAGTGTACAGTGCAGTATTGGTGTACATAGCAAACTGAATGGCAAATCCTGCTTTTGCTCTTTCTGAAGCCAAAACAAAGAGCTCTGTCTGTCCTGCCCACATGTCTGTCTGTCTGTCCATGGGAGCTCGAGATACAGTCACAGCTGAAATTTCTGACACTGTGACACCCTTCTGTGAGTTTTTGTTGTCTATGTTATCTGGCTTGGCTTCTTTGCTTGCCAGAGGTGGAGTCTTCTGCTCCCTCACTCTGCCCTTGACTCAAAACTGTGCACAGGGTGGCTTCTGCTTCAACAACCTTCTCCTGGACAGAGCAGCCCAAGCTTTGATGGGTGACTGCCTCACTCTGCTGCTGCACCTGGATCTCCCCTCCCTTCCCAGCCACCTGCTCCTCTGTCACGCCTGAGCACCCCACGTGTCCAGGGGAAGGCTCCAGGAAAGCCTCAAGGATCTGCACTGATGGCCAAAGAGTCCCCTGACAATCTGTGACCCCAACTGCTCTGCCCCAGGGAGGACTCACAGCAGAGAAGCCATAGGAACAAGTTAACTTTGTACCAAAAGTGAGACCCACATGTCAAAAGTCTTCTCTTGTACGTTAGGGTTCCTGGCAAGGAACTGCTGCTTTTTGAACAGTAGCTGTACTGCACAAATTATAAGTTCTGTTACTTCTAAAACTGTCATTTGGTCTTCCTGTAGTTTGACAGCCCTGATAATCCTCTGTTCACAGCCTTATTTGATTCTGCCCTGCCAATGCATAAGAGAAGTTACAGCCAAAATTCTTGCAGGCTGTGTGGAGTTTCAGGAGAGCTGCATGTAGGAGCACATCATTCCTGAATGGTCCAAGTTGGTGGTATATTGCCTTTGCTCAATAGACAAGCTGGTAAAGATGGTCCCAAAATACATTTGTTAGTATGTTTTTGGGGTTTTTTTAATATGGCAAAGCTGCCCTTCCACATTGAAACTCCTTCCCTTTTTTGTATTACCTGAAAACATCAAGAATAGCCACTTTAAAATCAAATGCCAAACTCTCAATTTTTTAGTTGTTATTTCTTCATGTTTGATTTCTCAGTGTTTTGGATTTTTTTTTCTAAAGGGAAAAAAACTGACTTACTCTCTGCACTTTCTAAAGCCTTGACCAACCCATTCCTTCTCCAGAGTAGCTGAGCAATAAACCTTGGAGAAGAGGAGGGGTGGCTACAGCAGAAACTGACACACCCTTTGGTGAGGAGCTCTGTCATAACTGTGATAAACAAGTTTGTAGTTCTTGTGATAAAGTATTTCAAACTTGCTGAGCTGTGCTCGTAAATGAAGCTGTCCTGAAGGAAAAACGTTTGTGTCATTCTCGACCTGCCTCATAAGTTAAGGGTTTTTTTGTTTTGTTTTGTTTTTTTAAATTATCTGCTTGCTGCTTAAATTTTTAATTGCATTGTTACGGTATCTGGCTGGTTCTGTTATGTAGTTATTCTTTTCAGCCTTTTCACTGGGTAAGTGATCATGTTCCTGATCATGTGACAGGCTTGCTATACATAAGCAATCAGTAATTAAAATATGTGGCCATTCCTGGGCTGGCAGAGCACTTGGGCGTGCCTAATCAAACGTGAAAGGTGCTGCTGAAACAAAAAAGGCTGCTTGTGTGCTGTAAGTAAAGCACAGGCTTGTTCTGCTGGGCTCTGAGTCTGAAGTCCTAAATCAGAAGGACAAGGGAGCACAGAAAATACACCCAAGCACGTGCTGCAGTGCAGACTGGAATGGAGGCTGACATGTGGATGATGCATCATAATTTATTAACATAACCTGCTAAGTAAATTTAAATGTTTCATGGCCTTTGTGCTTTCAAATCCTGTTAAAGCAAATTCTTCATTATGAATGTGAAGTACGTACGAAGCAATCTCCACATCTAATCATTTCTTGCCAGCTCTTCTTTGAGTTGTTTACAGCTGAGAGTCCTTGCTAAGCAAACGTGGGGGGAAAAAACCCTGACACTGTTTCATTGAAATTCAGTCCAGCTCAATAACTCTGTAATGTCACCCTACTTAAAAATACCCCAGATATTTAATATCTAAAGTTGCTGTATGCTGAATTAGCTGGATCTTGTTCTCTCATCCTTCGTGCAGGGCTGTGTCCTCAACTGGGGGGAAGTGAGAGTTTGATCTTCATTAGGTAAAGCAGTTTCTGCCCAGGGAGGACTTGGAACGAGGTATTCATTGTGGCCCTTCATCATAGCAGATAAATTCTTCTCTGTGCCTAAAACTGTAGTGAGTAAAGCCATGTACTAAATGAAGTTAAGTCTAGCTGCTAATAACCTGTATATAAATTTAGCTTTATTTTGTGTATCTTGTTTTGTGTGTATATGTTGCTGTGATTTTACTTTCTTCCCCTTTGTGCTAGAGGTAACTGTCTTGCACAAATCTGATAAATCATCTATTAAACTAGAATAAACCCAATGAAATGATGGCTGATGGGAGGTGCCATTGTGTGTTCTTTGCCACCCAGTAGCATGACTCTTTCTTGGAGGAGGGAGGTGACTTTTCTTAATGGCTAATACTGATTTAATAACCTTTCATTTTGCAACTGTGGATGTGTGTGAGCCAGAGCCCAACCCTGTCATGGCAGGTGCTGGAGGAGGGACCAAAAAAAAAAAAAAAGGCTGTGCCTGACAAGAGATGTTTATTCTCACTGCTGGGCTTCAGCAGCCATGATCAGGCTCCTTGCAGGAATGAAATTCATCCTGAACACTGTTTGAATTAGACTAAAGCCCCTCTCTCACAATGTTTTGCATTATTAAAATGACCTTTCCAAGAGGAATATTTTATATGTGAAAGAAGAATAACATCTTTGTTTCCAAGGCTGTTACCATAAGTGAGTGTGGTCCTGCTGAGTGGGGAAATCTTCCTTGTTGCACAGGTCAGAGTTCCCTGTCAGAGCACATTCCTACCCATCCCTTCTACATCTGTGTTTGCTGTTTTTCTGTCTTTTGAAGAAGGATTTCTTTGTAAGTATTCAGGTGGTGTTGAGCATTTGTCCAAACATCATGTGTCATAAAAGAGAGAACAGAAATCACTCTAGAAAAAAGAAATACTTCCCATTTGCTTGAGCTACTTTTTGAATCCCTCAGGCTGGATGTGGTGGTAGCCAAAAAGCAGCAGCAGGTGCAGCAGCCTTGTCTCTGAGCTTTCCAGGGCTGCCTCAGGGCTCAGCTACATGTCTCAGCCATGGCAGGGCAGGTGGCCTTTTGTAATTGTGTCCAGCTCCAGCCTGGAGCCACAGGGAGAGAATTTAACTTGGCTCAGTCTGTGATGAAACTTGAAGGAAGTTCCAGTGCCTCACCCGTGCTGGAGGTGAAGCCTCACAGCTGCCCCAGCACCTGCAGCCTTTTCAAGTGGCTGCACTTTGGGAAGAAGCTTTTGATGTTTTGACTCCTGTGTTATACACACATGTAGGGAATTTAGTTTCTCCCTTTAGAAGAGACAACTTCAGAAAGTGTTATCCATGGAGGGATCAGGGAAGGGCAGGAGGCTGGAGGGAGGTGGTAGTTTTAACCCAGCAACTTGGGCAGGTTTTCAGTCTTGTTTGTGCCTCAGCAGAGAGTAACTCACAGCTCTGCTGAGCAAGCTCACAGTGTTGTGTAGCTGAACCCACCAAAGTGGAAATCACAGCCCTTCCTTAGCTGGCTGCTCACTGTCCTTCCTGGCACAGGGGCAGCCAGGGATGCACAGCTCAGGCACAGCAGCACCTGCTCCAGTGGGATTGCTCTGGAGGCAGCTACAAAGGAAGGGCCTTGGGAGCAGCACTGGGACAGCTCAGGGACAGCAGTGGGGGATCCCAGGCACCCCCAGCTCCCTTTCCACTGGCCACTTTCCCAGGCACTCCTCCCCCAGCCTGGAGGGATCCATGGGGTTGTTGTGACCCAAGGGCAGGAGCTGGCACTTGGTGCTGTTGAACCTCATTCCCTTGGCCCATCTCACCAGCCTGTCCCTCTGCAGAGTCTCCCTGCCCTCCTGCTGATCAACACTCTTGCCCAGCTCCATGGCACCAGCAGATTCCCCTGATCCCCCTGGCCAGTTCATCAATAATGGTGTTAACCCAGGGCCCGTGGGGGACACCACAGTGACCAGATGCCACCTGGGTCCAGCAGCATTCCCACCACTCCCTGGGCCTGCCCATCCAGGCAGGAGTAACCCAGCCACGAGAGCAGCTGTCCAAGCCCTGGGCTGACAGCTTTTCCAGGAGCATGATGTGGGAGATGGTGTCAAAGGCTTTGCTGAAGTGCAGCCACCCCCCAGCCTTCCCCTCATGCCCAGGTGGGCCGTAGGAGGAGATCAGGTTCATCAGGCTCCACCTGCCTTTCACAAGCCCCTGCTGGCTGGGCCTGATCCCGTGGTTGTCCTGCATGTGCTGTTCATGATCATTGGGGATGATCTGCTCTGTGACCTTCCCTGGCANTCCTGCATGTGCCTTGTGATCATTGGCTCTGTGACCTTCCCTGGCACTGAGGTCAGCCTGACCAGCCTGTAGTTTCATGGATTTTTGCCTCCAGCCCTTCTTGTCGAGGGGTGTCACATTTGCCAGTTTACAACCCAGCCCTCCCCACCTAGCCAGGACTGCTGGTAAATGATGATGGAAGGGGCTTGGGGAGCACTTCACTGGTTCCCATGACAGCAGTGGGTGGAGGATCCCACCAGCCCCATGGACTGGTGCGTGTCCAAGTGCTGTAGCAGCTCACTGACCATTTCCACTTGGCTTATGAGCCCTTCTTCTGCTCCCCATCCCTGTCTCAGGAGATGTGGACCCAGAGAACAACTGGTCTTGCCATTATACACTGAGGCATAAGAGGGCAGGAAGTACCTCAGCCTTCTGCTCATCCTTTGTCACTGGGTTTCCTCCTGCATCCAATAAAGGATGAAGATTCTTCTCAGCCCTCCTATTGTTGCTGATGTGTTTATAGAAACTTTTTGGTTTTGGCTTTTGCAGCAGTAGCCAGATTAAGTTTCAGTTGAGCTTCAGCCCTGCATGGCCCTGATACCCTTGAATTCCTTCTGTTATCTGACCCTTCTTCCAAAGGTCCAAGGCTCCTTTTTCCCCCTGAGTTCTGGCCAAAGCTCCCTGTTCAGCCACGCTGGTCTCCTTCCCTGCTGGCACATTTTTCATCATGTGGGTTTCTCTGCTCCTATGCCTTTAAAATTTCCTCCTTAGAAGCACATCCAGCCTTCCTGAACTCCTTTGCCTTCCAGTGTTGCCTCCTAAGAGACTCTGACAACCTTTTCAGTGAGAGGAGGCCTTTAATTCATCAGCCCTCCTCCACCTGCTCTTGCTTTCAGATAATTCCTGCATCCCATTGAGGCAAAGGGAGACAAGTCCTCATCACAGTGCTGATTTCCATACTATAAATATCTTTTCCTCTGTGGTAAGGAGGGTCCTTAGACTGGATGGAGCCAAACCCTTCCAAGGGAACACACCCTTGTCTTGTGTGTTTTGTTTTAATTTGGTCTTTTTTCTTCCCCAGAATGGGGCTTCTCTTCCAATGTTAGGTGACTCCTCCCAGATGAGGAAATGCCTTCCCTGAAGAGTCCTCAGTGCATCCCTGACTACATCACCAAATATTCAGATGTGTTCTTACCTCAAGGGAACTGCAAGGAAAGATTATTTTCCACAGGGCCACAATTACCTGCTGCTATTTCCAGCTGGCCAAAAAAACACCAGGAGAGGCTTCAATAAGTTTGGGATTAAACTGAGCAGGCACAAGGAGTGGTAGATAAACCAGCTGGCAGGCTTGAAGGAGCAACTCAGCTTCAATTTCTCTTTTGTTCATGGGTCTTTGCACCTGCCCCTGAGCTTTAATGAATATTTCACAGAGCCCCAGGAATCACAAACTGATTCTGAGTGGTTCCCAAAGCTGCTGAGGCACTCTTACCCAGGACCATTATTTTCTTCTCAGAGGGATGTCTCTGTATCATAAAGAAATGCAGCTGCTACAGTATCCTCACCTGAAGGACAAAGTTTTTTGGGTTTAGGGGTTTTTTGCCCATATATTTTTTTAAGTATGTTGAAAATTTGAATTTAAAAGAAAATAAATGCATAAAATCCTTTGCTTGACCACAGAGTCAGGGAGCAGCTCCAATTCCCACAGCCTGGGCTACAGCCAGCCAAGGACTCTGCTGAGCTGCTGCTCCAGGTCTGTCAGGGATTTTGGCCTTGGTCCTCCCCTGGTGATTGCTGCACCCAGGTCAGTGTCCACACCCTGGGCACCCTCCAAACTCACCCTTGCCACCAGCTCAGGCCCTGCCACGTGCCCCAGCAGCCACCTGAGCACTGGACCCTGCACCAGGCACAAGGGAAGGGTTGTCTCACCTTATCTGTTGCAGAGTTCTCCTGAGTGCTTTGCTGTCAGCCCCGTGTGGGGCTGGAGGCACCTGGAGCAGGTGGGGGTGGGAAGTGCAGCTCAGCAGTGCCTTTCATCCCACAGAACAGTGAATCCGCCTTCCCAGGGCGCTGCTGGAGCAGCCAGGACATCCTTCCTCTCCCTTTCCTGCTTTGCAAATGGAAGATTACAGGAGTTACTGGAAAAGCATCTGGGCACGGGGCTGGGGCAGCCGAGGGAAGTTTCACCCAGCACCAGGCAGAGCTGCTTCAGTGGTTACTGCTGAACATCACACTTCTCTTTGTGAGGTGATGCACAAACCCACAGCCCTGCTCTCCCAGTGAGTGCACACCCCCCTCCCAGTGTCCCCACACTCCCTGTGGGAATCCCATGCCCTTGAGCCAGGCCTTGTTCAGCCCAGGAGGGATTCAGCAGCTCAGTGCAGCTGTGGCAGCACCATGTGAGTGTCCTCCCAGAGCCTGGAGCCCCCAGCACAGAGCCCTGAAGCCCCCAGGCCTTACTGGGCACAGCCCAACTCGTGCCCAGGGCAGCTGTCACAGCATCCTCCTCTCACTGCTGGCTGAGGCCTCCCGTGCAAGTCCCTTCCCTGCCTGATTCAGCCTCAGAGCTCTCTGTTAGGACAGGATTGCTCATTTCCTCACAGGGTTGGGGAGGTCAACTTCACCCTCAAATGTTCATGATGTATTTTTTCCCATAATTTCAAAGGAAGCTCTTAACTCCCTGAGATTCTGTTATTGTCGGCATCAGAAAATGGTGTAATTTTTTTATCTGTTCTCTGCCTGCTTATCCCTTCCCACAAGGAAGGGCAAGGGCTGTGTTTCCCAGCTAAGAGAAACAAGGGCAATGACGTTAAGCCAAGGAAAAAGAGCAGAGATGAGCTTGACCTTCGGGTTTCCAGGCTTATGGAGTAATCCTGAATCACCCTTCCCCTCCCACCACCACACCTGCCCCTTTGGTAGCATTCCCTTGCCAGCCCAGGAGAAAATCCAACAGGCTGGAAGCTCAGACTCACATGTGCCAGGAGCTGTTCATCCTCTGATTAATGAAGATAAGCCACCCATTGTACTGATGCTCAGAGGGTGGAATGACACCAGAAGGAAAACAGTATCCCTACAAGCTGTTGTGGCAGGAGGGGAGACTATTTCTTCATACTTTAATCTCTATTAGGAAACAGTTGTCAGTACATTTCTATTTCCAATATCCAGCCCTGAACAAGAGCAGAGGATCCACAGGGTCTTCAGGCTTCACGACACAAACTTCATTACCGTGGAACATTTCCTGCCTCCTAAATGGATTTTAGTTTGCTTGATCAGGTTTAATTTTTATTTATGGTGTGAGTTTTCCAGTGAGCTCAAGCCCAGGAAATGGGCACTGGGTGCAATTCCTGTGCATCCTGTAACAAACCCCTCGGCTCTGTGCCGGCCACGCCGAGAGCAGAGACTTTTCTCTGCATTTTGTCACCCTGCAGCAACAGCGAGGCCTTCTCTGAAGCCAAGAGCTGCTCTGATTTTATATTAGCTAAGACACAGCCAGTAATAAACCCTTGGTTTTCATGGGGGTGGGATTTGGGGTGAACCTGAATAATAAACGTCGTTTATTTACCCCTCTCGAGCATTTCAGTAGGAAGGGGAGAGTTAGACTGTGTAAGTCCTGCTGCTGTGTCCACCCTTCTACTGGAAAAGAAAGTCTGGCACAGGAGGAATGAGGAACTGGTGTTTGCCGGGAACAGCTCAGCTGCATTCCCGGAGAGAAGGGGACTGAAGCTGTGTCTTCCTCCCAGGAAAAGGCTCTTCCTGCCCTGAGCCCAAGGAGGAAGCCAGAGCTCCCACCACCACTTGAAAAGCTGCTCAGAGCAGAGATAAGAACAGCCAAAGCTGCCTCTGAGCTCCCTCTCATGACTTGGTTATCTGCACTTCCAGGGAGGCAACTTCCAGCAACTTGTAGCAATTCGAGATTAATACAACAGCAAGCCCAAACCTCCCTCCAGGTGGGTTCTGAAATCCTCACTGACACATTCAAATCTTGCTGCCCAGGAGAGAACGTCTGATTTGTAGTTCACCATGAACACACAGATGTGTGTGAATATGTATATAATATATATAGTGTAAATAATTTAAAAATTGAAAAAGAAACCACCCCCAAAACAAGGGGTAAATACAGCAAAGTTTTCAAGCTATTGGGCTGCCGACTATGACTTGTTCTTAGCAGCAAATGTCACTCCCCTTTATCCCCTGCACAACAGAAACTTTCTTCCTGCAGGTAAATGTCACAGAACAAATAAACATTAGCAAAAGCTAAATGTCTTCCTCCTCTTGAAGTGTCTCAACCATTTTTTAATTTGCCTGCCGGCTTAGATCCAGGTAATGGAGGGAAGGAAGGAGGGAGGGAGGGAAGGAAGGAGGGAGGGAGGCTTTTTCACAGAACTCTGCTCTTCTAACAAGGATCATAAACACAAAGTGTTTTAAGGGCGCAATCACACCCGGATCGTAACTTAAAAGCAAAGTTTATAGGTCAAACAATGCAAGTAAATATTTTGACATTTGCTCATTTGTTTGATTCCTGTTCAAATAGTTTCCTATTCCCAGTACACCAGGATTTCCTTAGGAGTAGCTGGAAAAAAACCTATTTATAGTGGAGCTCTGAGAAGAGACAGCAAAGTGTCACCTCAGAGGAGCACCTTCAGCAGGGCAGAGGAGTGCATGGCTGAGGAAAACCTCAGTGTGGAGCAAATTAATGAAGAAGCTCAAAGAAGGGGAAAAAAAATTGATAAATTCATCAGGGGCAACAGCAGGCTCGTGGCATCATTATGGATGGACTGATTTTGAAAACATCCACTCAACCTGCTGAGGACACACGGTGCCTGAGCTGGACACTGCAGCTCCCCACAGCCCATCCTGCTGCCCTGCCA
>VXBB01022884.1:0-30057 GCA_013399915.1 Illadopsis cleaveri
TGGTATCATGTCCAAGTAAAAATGCATAAGCTTCAGGTGTATCTTCTATCTCTAAAGTGCTATACACAACCACAAGAGTAGACAAAAAAACCCACAAAAAAACCCAAACAAACAAACAAAAAAATCCATTACTTAGTTTCTTCAGCTATTATACATTTATCAAAGCAGAACATAAACTTGGCTAAATCTGTATCTGAATCAAAATTTCAGACTCTACTGAACTGCAAACTCTCAGGTGATGAATCCTGATTCCTGACCTAAATCAGCCCTCAGACTTTCCAGTTGAGCTACCACTAGGTTTTATTAACTCCCATTTCACTTTTCATCCTGAGTGCAGAAATTAGAGAGAAAAGTGATTCTGCTAACCAGATTCACACATACCACAAGTTCTGTTATAGAAGATCCCTCATTTTACAGCCTTAAGTTAAAAACAGTGGTTTTTTTCTGTTCTCACCTGTTCACCTGACAGGTGAGAAAATACTGCCCCCAGCCATGAGAAATATTGTAAGGAGTTACTCTTTTCAGAGCACAACCAAACTCTGTGAGGGATTGCATTAAAAGTCACCTTGGAGATGTACGATAGAAGCTGAAGCATCACAAAAATGACATTTTCTTAAAAAGAAAGGTCATCTGTTCTATTGACTCCAGGTAAAAATAGCAGTTGGCCAGCACTGCTTTTGTGCAGTATTTTCATGTTGCCATAGCCCAGAGAAGCCAACTGCAGAATTCAAAATTGAGGTTCTGAATTAATCCCATTTTCCAAACAGACATGCTGTTACTTTAAAATCTGTGGTTTTCCCCATTAACATTTCTCTTGTATAACACATGGCAGTGGATTTTCTGGGCCACTGAACAAGTGTGCGATGTGACAACTGAGAGAAGAGCAAGGGTTGAGAACATGGGTGGCTTAGTTATCATAAATGTAAGTAAGCAGCATGTGCAAAGGCAAAAAAAAAATCCTTTTTACTGCATAAAACAGCACTTGAAGGGAAACATAAACACATTGGCACTTTATACTTTGTGCATTAGACAAAACAAAAACACCACAAAATTCTGCTGAGAGACAAAGAAAAAGGGCATAATTAACCACCATTACATTCACTTAGGCTTCATGAGCTGCAGACTTTGACCTCCTTACTGACACATGATTCTACATTGGTCAGATACATACTGATCTTTTACAGGGAAGTGCAATTAAATTAAGAATAGATCTCTTTGCCATTCAGATAGTCATATTGCCTTTTTTAGTTGCTTTAACTGTTGTGCTTCTCTTTTCTGACATTTCAGTTCATAATTTAAACTGCATCAGGTTTCTAGTGGCAATTTCATTGTAATACATAAAAGGGTGTAAACAGATTTTTAACAAGGTGTGAGCTGGAGTCGAACAGTCAATTCTGGCATGAGTCAATTGGGCTGATGTCAGTAGAATCAGAATTACAGTGGTATTACTGAAAGAAAAATTTCATCCAAATTAATTTTTAGACACATTGCCAATAACCATAAAATAGAATCATGGAATCATTAAAGTTGGGAAAGACTTGCCCTCAGTTTTCTTGCTTGCTAGTGTTTGGATCTTGCAGTGCAGTTTTCTCACGCAGCTTCAGGAAAACAATGTATATTTTTAGAATGTTTACATTTTTCTCCTCTGGGAGGAGAATTGTGATTGATGGTGATGTTCACTATCCAGGTCAAAGAGGTGGCAATCTGTGTAGCCAATCTCTTGCTTTCTGTACAAATGTATATAAGAAGAATGGAGTCAAATAAATTAAAGATATAGGAGCTTTCCCTGGACCTGCTGTTGCCTGCCTTGTTCTTTGTGCGTCCGAAACTGCGACAAAAGATCTCCAGGATCATCAAGTCCAACCTTTGACCAAACAACAGCTTAAACTGAACCATAGCATTAAGTGCAATAACCAGTTTTTTCTTGAACACCTCCAGGGATGGTGAGTCCACCTTTTTTCTGGGCAGACTGTTCCCACATCCAACCTGAACCTTCTCTGCCACAGCTTGACCCCATTTCCTCCTGTCCTTGCCTGGGAGAAGAGGCCAAATCTTTGTTTGAATCTACTATCTTAAAATTACAATTTTCCTATTAGTTTGATCCAGATTGATTTTTTGCATAATGCGTGAAAGTCTTGGAACCACTGTTTTCTAACTGTTTTATAAGCTGAAAAGAACAAATTAAGCTCTTCATTCAGCTCTTGGCAGCACCAATTTTCCAGCACAAAAGATGAATATGTCCAGAGTGATCTGAAACTCTCTATTCAAATAAGCTGACTATACTGGAATGCAAGTCCTTCAGCTGACACCTATGAAACTACAGGCCACTATAGTTATACCCTGTAGTGTATTTGTAATGGCTATAAAGCAATGAAAACTTGCATTATGACTTCTCTCTTGCAAAATACAATTTCATTTCTATATACTGAATTTGTGTGAGGACATGTTTAACCTACCTGCCTGTTTTTCTAAGGTCATTTTGAAAAATCTACTAGGATTCCCTTGATACTGTTTCATGTGGAAGTCATCTTGAACAGTGAACTGTTCTGTGTTTTCAGAGAATGCAGTCATGAAACATTAGAGTTAGAATACAAAGCATCTTATGCAGTTACTTGAACATAGATTTACATTAGTCAATTACACAAAGCCACCTGGCATGATCTTTTCCAAAACAAGAATCAGAAGACAGATCATCCCTTAAAAGACACTAATTGGCACAGGATGATTTTGCAGTCTAGCTAATAATCGAAGATATGTGATCATAGACCCACAGAGAAAGGACGAGAGACCTGCATTTGACTTGCCATTTGTATATTGGATTATAAACTGATCTCAAGCAAATTACTTCCCTGCACTGAAAGATAAATTACAATATGTAAAATTGAATTCTTGATGTTTTCTTGCTTCTTAAATTTGAGATGTCTGGCCCAAAAGTGATATGTAGAAGTGGAGTTAATAATGTCCACTCCCATCTACCCCATTTTGTCATAGATTCAATTTTGATTTTATTAACCATGGTTTAGAGTAATCTAATCTGAATTAAGCTGAAGGTAACAGCAAGAAAAAGATACGTGAACAGACATCAAATATTGCATTTACTGCAATTACTATTCTAAAAAAAAAATCACCCTATTTACTTGCCTATTGTTTCTTGTATGTATCACTTGAACAAATATACCTTTCCTTTCCTTTCCTTTCCTTTCCTTTCCTTTCCTTTCCTTTCCTTTCCTTTCCTTTCCTTTCCTTTCCTTTCCTTTCCTTTCCTTTCCTTTCCTTTCCTTTCCTTTCCTTTCCTTTCCTTTCCTTTCCTTTCCTTTCCTTTCCTTTCCTTTCCTTTCCTTTCCTTTCCTTTCCTTTCCTTTCCTTTCCTTTCCTTTCCTTTCCTTTCCTTTCCTTTCCTTTCCTTTCCTTTCCTTTCCTTTCCTTTCCTTTCCTTTCCTTTCCTTTCCTTTCCTTTCCTTTCCTTTCCTTTCCTTTCCTTTCCTTTCCTTTCCTTTCCTTTCCTTTCCTTTCCTTTCCTTTCCTTTCCTTTCCTTTCCTTTCCTTTCCTTTCCTTTCCTTTCCTTTCCTTTCCTTTCCTTTCCTTTCCTTTCCTTTCCTTTCCTTTCCTTTCCTTTCCTTTCCTTTCCTTTCCTTTCCTTTCCTTTCCTTTCCTTTCCTTTCCTTTCCTTTCCTTTCCTTTCCTTTCCTTTCCTTTCCTTTCCTTTCCTTTCCTTTCCTTTCCTTTCCTTTCCTTTCCTTTCCTTTCCTTTCCTTTCCTTTCCTTTCCTTTCCTTTCCTTTCCTTTCCTTTCCTTTCCTTTCCTTTCCTTTCCTTTCCTTTCCTTTCCTTTCCTTTCCTTTCCTTTCCTTTCCTTTCCTTTCCTTTCCTTTCCTTTCCTTTCCTTTCCTTTCCTTTCCTTTCCTTTCCTTTCCTTTCCTTTCCTTTCCTTTCCTTTCCTTTCCTTTCCTTTCCTTCCCTTCCCTTCCCTTCCCTTCCCTTCCCTTCCCTTTTTCCCTGCTCTAGATTAAATTATCAATAAAAGCATCTGTGAAATGTTATTGCTATTTTTCAGTTGTACCTCTCTTCTTAAAAAAACCCTATAACTCCTCTTATTTTTCAGCAAAGTAATCAGCTTCCTTCTTTTGATTTACTATTATCCTCGGGGTTTTAATTTTTTTTAATACTACCTGTTGGTTTCTCTTCTGGGGAAAAGTGCACATACAAAATATTTTGCTTTTAGTTTCTGTTTTGATTCTTACTGGTACTTTGTTCGGTAGAAAACTCAGACTATGTCATGAATAATGAATTCACATTTTTTTCTTTTTAAAGATGACAAATTGTTGGCTTAAAGAGGTAGAGTGAACCAATAGCTACTGAAACCAGATGTGCAGATCACATGATTATAGCAAGAATGTTATAGGCAGTACAGAGACCATGGATCACTACATTAATCATTATCACACCTCTATCTACAGGTGGTCAAGGTTTCTATAAACTTTTAAAGAGATTTCAAAGAAGAACTGAAGAATAAAGAAATGTTTTTCCACACATGATGGAAAATGTAATGGTGAAAAATTCAACAAGCATACATTTAAGCAGGTCAGCTGATGGGAGACTGTTGTGAACTAATGTGGTTGTTGCAAATGCGAAATAATCAGTAGGGCTGGCACATTTTAACTTTTTGTTTTCTACTCCTTGCCTTTTTTTTTTTTTCTTGTGGAGTAAACTATATCTAACTTTTCATAAACCTTTTCTTTTCTTGTCTTTAAATCAGCCCCCAGGCATTTGTGTTACTGATGGAGGCAAATTTCCAGATCCCCAGGCTTCTGCTACAGCTAGGTCTTTTACTTCGATCTTCAAATTGTTTTATCTAAGCCCAACTAGAATCTAGGCTCCTCTGGGCAAGAACTCTGTACAAAACATACAGTTGAAACTCAGGAAATATAAACATCTTCTGTAAAATAACTCTCATAGCCCAAATATATAAAATATGAACAGCTCATCTATAACATGAACTATTATCTCAACTGACATATTGAAAATGTGGAATTTAGAAATGCAGGAAAAATTCTGGTAGGAAAATTTTATTTTTTGATTAATGAAGAAAAAAAAAAAAACACAACACAAAAAGGAACAAACAAACACCAACCCTCCCTATCCCACCCCCCCTGCCCTGCAGTTATATTTTTGGAAAATAGGAAATAGAAATGGAGAAGTCATTAGTTTCCATCTTATTGTCTGCCTATGCTAAGACTTTTGCCTTCCCTGCTAAAGACTTTCCTAATTCATTCCTAATTATAACATTTGTGTTAACTTCCATATCTCACAGTATTAATAACCAGTTGATGATTTTTGGCTCCTGCCCCAGAATCTTTTATTCTTTCCTGTCACCTGGTCCAAAATCTCATCTGCTGTCCTGTTTCTCATTATTACAAGTTCTTTTCCTGCCTATGTGAGGAATTGCACAATTTTCTTCCCATTTGAAATCTTGCAGTCTTAGTTAGGGAAATTTAGTTATACAGTGGGAATCCTGAGCTCACACACTGCAGCTAAGATTTCATCTGCTGTGGTTTGTCAGGTGAGATTTCAGGAGCTTAAACAGAGGCAGCTAGTTCCATCTGAGACATCCAAGTGTCTGAGACATCTGCACCAGACTGACTTGTGATGTAAAACCTTGAGGGAAGTTTTGCTGTCCTAGACAAGCAGCTGGAAGTCGCAAAATTTCCTGGAGCTACTTAGGTGATACTATAAAACTTGCTCTATCAGTGCATAAATGCTCACAAGTTGAGAACTAAACATGATTCTGATATTAAAGGCAACAAGAGGCAAAGTTACATTAAAAATGTTTCTGAATGTTTCTTTTTATAATCTGAAGGTAAGAAGTACAACTGTGTGATATATATATGTCTATACTAGGCTAAGGAAATTAGAAATAACCATCAGTATGTTATAATCCTTTTAAAGCAGAGGATGGTGAACTTTTTTCTATTCAGTTTTTGAAAACTTAAATTAGTCAATCGATCTAAAGACCTAGCTATGCAATTTTTCATCAGCTTACTTATTTTTCAAAAGTCTCCAATTTCATTTCAGCCAGGAGAGTTACTTTCTCATATCTTTTACTAAACTGAAGCCCAGAATATTTTTGCACTCATTTTATTCTAAACACAGGAGTACAAATGATGTTACTCATGCAAGCGCATAAAGTTAAATACATGTAAACATGTTTCTAGAATCAGAACATATTTTGCAGGTTATGAATTGACAGAGAACTAGATAAAGGAAAAAATACTTCTGCAAAATAATTATTTGATGATTTATTTCCTTTTTACATTAGATACTTAGATATGTCTAAGAAAATATAATCTTTTTTGCTATTAGATTAACTTTTTCTGACTTTTAACCACCAGCTTTTGTCTGTTGTGATATGGAAATGACTTAAATTTTATTCTAGAGTAATACATGTACAGTAAAGCAGAATTTAGTTAGAAATACAAAATAGTTTCAGCAATTTATAAGGAAGAATCAAATATATCAACTTGTGTTGTTTACAATATTATAAGAAGAAAACTTCAGTGTAATTTTAATCTTGTTTTGCCAAAAGATTCATTAATCAACCTTAACTTTAAGAGTCCTTTAGCAGTCTTGTCATCCAACCTTGATGTATTTCAGTTACCACTTGAACATCCCAAACCCAATTGTTTTAGACATGAATTAAATAAACAAACACTTTTTGAGCTGGTAGTGTCAAAGCCAAAAGTGAGACTTATGTCAACATGTTTGCTCCATAATGGTAGCAGTATGGCCAAGTGAAAACAGAAGTTTAGCCGTGCAAAGTGGAGTGACTGACATGACATGACACTGAATGTGGCAAAAACATGAGTCAAAGTTAGGAATGCTCAGCCTCCTCCAGGAAGATCATTTTTCTACACCCAAATCAATTTAGACTTGAGTCTGCTTCTGTACCATGGTGAATTGATAATAATTATGCTGAAGTCAGGTGTAAAAATAATATGTAAAAGAGATAATGACTCAAAGAGTATGATACATTTAAATGTCTTTACTTAATTGTCTTGAGGTCAGATTTTGCTTAATTTTTTAGGATGAGCAGTAGTAGAAGGGCAAGAGATAAGTTTACTTTTTCAGGCTTAGCTTCTCTTAATACTACCCATTGGAGCAGTTAGAAATCTCAACCTATGTGATGATGCACAGCTGCATGGCATTAGACTAATCAAGCTGCAAATGAGCACAGACCAATTATCTAGTTCCTCATTCTTGACCTAGGGTCAAAACAATTAAAACCATCTAAGGGGATCTAGTAAATTTATGCAAAAATGAATGCCACAGAAAGACATATCTCATGCTCTGTTATCTCCCTACTTGCTGCTGTGATCACATTCTACATGCATAGGAATTGATTTCTCAACTTGAGTACAAATTAAGCTTATTTGTTCTGGATATTTTTTGTTTTGTTGGTTGGTTTGGCTTTGGATGTTTTGGGGGTGGTTCTGGGTCTTGTCCCTTTTTCGGATGGTTGGTTGTGTTTTTCGTGATGGGGGTTTAATTAAATAAGTAGTTTATCTCTAAACTATATGCATTTTCCATGGGTTTCTCTCACTTGAGCTACATATCTGACTTTGGTGTCATAAACTCTGTAGTACTAAATTTGCTGAAAGTGTTTTGTATCACCTGCAAATTAGATGTGTTTCATATCTCAGCATCTGCTGTGCATTAACAATGGTTTCATGTTTTAGTAAAAGTCAGCAAAAATATCTGCTGTCTTGTTCGGTTACTGTGGTAACTAATTCTTAGTACTAAAATCAAACTAGTGAAATAAAGAATTTTCAAAGAAGAAAACCAGCTTTTATTCCAGAAACATAAAGTTTAAAAATGACAGAGCCTTTATTGGCAATTTCTTTTTTTTTTTTTTCTGAATGTATATAATCTGGAAGTTTTTAATATAATCTAACAAAGATTTCCTTCTATTGTACAAATGTATAGAAACTGCTTCTTTCTTTTTTGTGTAACCAAAAACCCCCCAAAAATGGATGAAGGGTCAATAGAGATAGGCAAATATGATTGTCGTAGCTTAGGAATGGATATAAATAAATCACAGACTCACAGAACTCACTAGTTTGGAAAAGAGCTTTGAGATCTTTTGAGTCCAACCTATGACCTAACATCACCTTATCAACTAAACCATGGCACTGAGTGCCGTGTCCACTCTTTTTTTAAGCACCTCCAGGGACGGTGACTCCACCACTTACCTGGCCAGCGCATTCCAAAGGCCAATCTCAATTTCTGTGAAAATTTTTTTTCCCTGATGTTCAGCCTAAATTACTCTTGTCACAGCTTAATACTGTGTTCTCTTGTCCTGTTCCTGGATGCCTGGGAAGCCCATGGGCCCTCCATTGGATGCTCCCACAAGTGCTGAAGGAGCTGACAGGTGTCATTGCCAGGCCACTTTCAGTAATCTTCAATCCATCATGGCAACAGGAGGAGTTGCTCAAAGATTGGAGGAAAGCAACTCAAATTGTAAAGGAGAGCAAGAGCAAGGCCTCAGGGAATTACCTGTCAGTCTCACCTGGTGATGGAGACAGTTGGGACTGCTTAGCCTAGAGAAGAAAAGACTCAAAAGGGACTCAATTAATGTACATAAATAACTGAAAGGAAGTTTCAGAGAGGACAGAGCAAATTCTTTTCATTGATGTCCAGTAAGAGAACAAGTGACAATGGGCACAAACTGAAACATAAGAGGTTTGTCCTAAACATCAGGAAATGTTTTTATAAGGGTGACTAAGCACTGGCACATATAGGCCAGAGAAGTTATGGCTTCTCCACCCTTAGAGATATTCAAAAGCTACCTGGACATGGTCCTGGACACCAGCCTCTAGGTGTCTATGCTCGAGCAGGGGCTCTGACTAGATGAACTCCAGAGAACCCTTCCAATTTCAAACATTCTGTGAATCACATTGGTATGGAGGTTGAATTGTATATTGCAATTACTGTATTTTATAAAGTGCAACTTACATTTATATTGTATTCTTTGCATATTTGTTATCACTGCTAAATCAGAGATCTCATGTAATACAAAATATCTTAAATTAGGTGCATTTCATATTAAATTTTATACCTTTCCTGTGTGGGATATCTAAAATGACCTCATTGAAGAGTATTGGAATCTGATATCTTGTCATAAAGATCACTAATAATAGTGCTTCATACAAGCAGAGATCATTAATTTTATTGTAAATATGAGGTACACAAAAAGTTAATTCCATATGGAAGAATTAAATACAGCCTGTGGAAAAAAAAATTGGTAATGCTGGATTTTATTTTCCTGTGCTGGGTTTGATATGTGCATTAATCATCAAGATGATATTTCCTCTACTGTACTTAAATACTAAGTGAGGTACTTTGAAGCAGAAACTCTAGAATTTTTACTCTTTTGATCATATTTGATTTTTTGAATTACAGACAATTTGGCTGGTCCATGTGTTTATTTCCTATCTAAACTCTCAAAAATACTGAAACAACTGTAGGCTTATTGTAACTAATTTCAGCTTCTGAATTGATAATAATTTCAGAAATCAACTCCCTTTTATCTCCTATTTTATGTCTTCACTAGAAGCCCAGTGTTACCCACAGTTCTTTTCAAGAGAGATTTAACTGTGGGGAAAACTCAGGGTGGCATGACCTTTTTTTTTTGTCTTTAATTTACCTTAAGTTTTCCAGCATGATTAGCTTTTAAATATATGTGGCATATATATTTTAAAGAGAAATGGAACTTTTGTCAAAACTTATCCTACCTGTTTAGTTTCCAACAACCACAGGGAGGATCATCCACTAGGAGTAAGCTAGGTTCCTTGGATATCCAACCCAAAAAAGATTTTAGTTTTTCCTTTTTTTGATGTGGCATATTACCTCTTTTTTTTTCTTTTTTTTTCTTCCAGAGAAATAACAGCATATTTTTCATATCTTTTTCCCATGCACTTAATATATCCAGTTAATTTGTACTGTACCTAGTTAAGGTAAATCCATTTTTCAAAGGAAGGTGTGGGCATAAACATTGAAAACTATTTCATTAAGTCAGTGACCTTTATAAAATGAATTCCTGTTGATAAAACTGGATACCACCTAAAGGCACAAAGAAGGGAAAAAGAATTTATATGTGTATTGGTTTTCAAGATTGATATCCAGGAAGAAAACTAGAGGGACAGCTGACATGAAAAGCATAAGAAAGCATCTATAACAGTTGTTCTAGCTCTGAGGACAGTAAAATATACATTTTTATTTGATTTTAATTTGAAATGATAGCAAGTTCCCAGTGTCTGGTTGATTTTGATGTAATGCCCAGTAACAATAGAGTTTGACACTGTAATTTTATCTAAAAAGTTTTGCATTTATGCAAGCATGAAACTTATGCACTTTCAAACCTCTTCCTTTCAATGTAAGGAAAAATATATATTAGAGTAAACCACAGAGAGCAGCAAGCATGTTAACTATTTTTTCCTTTTATTCCATAATCAAATAGTTTAATTGCCCAATGAATCTGCAAATACCAAGCAGGCTTCTGGCAGTTGTCCTCCAGATTATTGTCAGAGCCTCCAGGGAAAATAATCATTGCAGTAATGACAACTTTTAAGGTAAACAGTGTTTCTATTAAATCAAAACATCAGCATTTGGGTAGACTAGAATCTCATTTATTTACATCAATAAAATATGCACCTTAGGACATGCTAGGTCACAGTTGAGTAACGTATTGCATTTTCCAGTGTTTTTTGAAAGAATGAATAATGACAGTGGAAAGGCTTGGATTCATTAAAGAAAAACAAATTTTGGAGCTGTGCAGGTCTTTATTTAGAAGGAGCTTGTGATATGAGCTGACAGTTGCTTTGTTTAGACAAGTGTCATAACTTTAGTTCACTGACCAAATTTTCTGAAATGAAATAGGACAATATTTCTTCACACACACTAGGTAAATGATAGCTTCAACAGGATAACAGTTTCAGACTGATTTGGAGAGAAGTTCTAAAGTAAATAATCTTCTTTTGAAAGGAATGGCATCATATGACATTACCTAAACTTTTCCCAAAGATAAGCTGCAAGTAGAAGGGCTAATATTTAGTCACCAAATCTCTAGGTTACCCCTTAAATTATAGTTTTACTCTCTCGACCTTTTTTGTGCCCCAAATCCTATTTATTCTTGTACTGGGTTTGGCAAACTGGCCAGGTTTTGTTAGCCAGGGGCTACAGAGGTGGCTTTTGTGTGAAACTGTCAGAATCTTCCTCCATGTCCAGCAGAGCCACGTCCAATGCCAGCCAGCTCCAAGACAGACATGCTGCTGGCTGGGGCTGGATCAATCAAAAATGGTGGTAATGCCTCTGTGATAATATATTTAATTTTTAAAAAAAGCTATTTTGAAGATGTATTTGTGGCTAGAGAAGAGAGGGGTGAGAATGTGAGATGGACAGCTCTGCAGACACCAAGGTCAGTGGAGAAGGAGACGGGGGAGGTGCTCCAGGTGCCTGAGCAGAAATTCCTTGACAGCACGTGGTGAAGACAATGGTGGAGAAGTTTGTTTCCCTGCAGGCCATAGAGGACCATAGGGATGAAGAAATCCACCCGCAGCCGCTGGAGGAGACCCACACTGGAGCAGCTGGATGCCTGAGATGAGGCTCTGAACCCATGGGAAATCCACAGTGGAGCAGGGTTCTGGCAAAGACCTGCAATCTGTGGAGAGAGGAATTCACACTGGAGCAGGTTTCCTGGTAGATCTTCCAACCCTGTGTGGGACCACACTGAAGCAGCCTGTTCTTGAAGGAGTGCACTGTAGCAGGATTGTCCGACTCGGGTCCACATGTAGGAAGATCAGACCCACAGAAGGAACGAGGCAGGCAGCAGCATATGAAGGGAAAGCTAATGATACTTTATTCTACATTCTTCTCATCAAGAATCCGACTCCATATATACAGTTTGTACAAAGGCAAGAGATTGGTCATTTAGGTCACCACCTCTTCAACCTGGATGGTGAACACCACCATCAATCAATTCTCCTCTCAGAGGAGAAATATGAAAAACAATCTAAAAATATACATTGTTTATGTTGAGCTGCGTGAGAATCTACTTGTAAGATTCTAAACACTCAAAATGAAGAAAGCTGAGGGCAACAGTGTGCCTCATGGACGAGTGTCCCACGTTGGAGCAGGGGAATGGCTCCTCTCCCTGAGCAATGGCAGAAACATGTAATGAACTGGCCATAATCCCCATTTCCATCTCCCTGCACCACTGAAGGCTAGGAGGTAGAGCTAGGAAGGAGGGGGAGGTGGGGATAAGGTGCTTTTGAAGTCTTATTTTACTTCTTATTATCCTGCTACGATTTTTTTAGTAATAAATTCAATTAATATTTCTAATTTGAGTCTGTTTTGCCTGTGGCAGTATTTGGGGAATGATCTCTCTCTGTCCTTACGTCAACTAACAAACCCTTCATAATATATTCTCTTCTCTGTCCAGCTGAGGAGTAAAATGATAGAGAGGCTTTGGTGGGTGTCTGGCATCCAGCCAGGGTCAACCCTAGAGTTCTCAAAATCATATTATTAATTTCTTAGGCATTCAGTGATCTGTGCTATGATACCTAATACAAGTCTGTCTTCTCCTTCCTTTTCTATATACAATGTTTATTGCTCTTCATTGGAGTCCAAATGTGACTTGCAGTGTATAATTTTATCTTGTTACAAATCAGTGTCTTCCTGAAACAGATTATAAAGCATTATGGAAAAGACAGAGACTGAGAAAGGGTTTTTAGGAGTAGGAATAGAATGAAATTAAATGAAATTACTAACTATCTCAATATAAGATTTGCTTGGGAATTTTTAGGAAAAAATGGTATAGATTTAGAGGACAGAATTAAGCCTGCTGTCTTTCCCTGGTAAGAAACTATCTGTCAAAAGTTACTTGTGATTCTTGCTTTCCAAATGCTTCAAATAATTCAAAGACCTCCAATGCTATCAATGTTCTCAAGGTGAGTTTTCCACTAATGAATGAATTTTTTGCTATGCCAGCACTGTCTGATATCTAGCACAGTAATTTTCCTTTGTGCTTTTTTGTGCAGAGGATCTATTTGTAGAGAGTAGCTGTATTCTGTTTCAGGCACCACTCAGCTTTTCTAGCCAACCCACCCTCTCTCATGACTCATTTATTCTGAGTGTTACTGTATGCATCAGAGAACAAAGATTTGTATCAAAAGGCTTACTTTGGAATAGGGAGTGCTATGACTTCCTGTGCTATGCTGGCTTAGAAAGTAGGACTGATCAACTCTGGCAGTCTGCCATATTCCCAGGATGCCCAGATTATCCATGAAGGTCTATGATGCTGGTCTGGGCCACAAAAGATTAGAACTTTTTTCTATTGTACCTTGAATAATATGATACTTTAACTTAAGACTTCACCATTCTTATTTTTTATAATTCACTTATTAATGGAAGTGCTTTATCTGCAGACTTTGAATCAACACTCCAGGTTCACAACTGTTCCACAATTAACAGTCAATGCAGATTTTTTTCCTCTTAGCTGATCAGAATGCAGTTTCTAGCAGGCAAAATTGCTAAAAGTCGTTTATGTCACTTAAATCTTGGTTTATTTTAAGATTTGAAAGCAGATCATAAAATACATCACAATATTCATGCCACATTCTGCTGGTCAACACAGTGTATTCATAACCTATTATTGAACATGATTTCATTTACGCTGCAGAAAAAAAAAAGCAAACAAAAACAACAGAAACAAACAACTATTCTGTATAATTTTCCACTGCTTTCTCTTTAGTTTAAGATGCACGCTGTTGTTTCTTTTCTTTTAATATTTATTATCACTGTTTACAAAATCATAAAGTTATGCTTCCTAGGCAACAAGGTCTCAGTAAAATTTTAGCATAAAAAGTTGTCCTTTTTTCAAGAAAGTCTTACTGTTTCTTCCCCTGAATAGGAAGACCTCAGTCAAATATGTTGCCTATTCCTCCACAAGACTGGAAAAAATAAGTAAAACAAAAAAATAAAGGAGCTAAGATTAAGGATGGCTTCATCCTTGTCATATTCTTAGTTTCTTCCTCTGCTTTCTTGTACTGCTTTCAAATCTTTCATATCAAAGATAGCAGCCAAAATAATCTTTTCTTCTGGAGTTCAAAAATATTCTCTTTCTCTGGAGGGCATTCTACTCCTGTGGACAGAATACAACATTACAGTTATGTTGGGCGAGCTGTCTTCAAAGTGTTGACTATTTGCTGTTTGGTTTTGCCTTCCTTCTGTACTCAAGCTTTAGTGTTCTCCTTGCATCGTCAAGCTGGCCACCACTGCCTATTTTTCCAATTCTACAGATTGCTTTCCTGCTCTTTGAGTGCTTTCCCTTAATGGCTATGTGGGCATACTCTTTCCTCAAATCTTTGTATATGAATATCCTAAAAGCTCTACATATGTACTTTCATCTCTAGCAACTGAATGGCAGATAATTAAACTTTAATTAAAAAGAAATCGAGCCATCAAAGTGTTTATATATCTTGCTTAATGCTAGAAGGGAACCACTGGAATGGTAAATTCTTGGAACAGGCTTAAAGAGGAATTGCCCACGTTTGTTTGCTTTTACTCTAATCTGATTCAAGAGAGATCAAAAAACTACAGTGTCTCATAAGCTAGACCAAACACTCCTCTGAAATATCCTCCCAGAAGTTATCATAAGATAAAGAAAACAAATGTACTTTCCTGTGTCTTCCGAAAGAGACCACCTGAAAGTAGCACCTGTTAGGTCATTCTGGTCAGCAAACAAGATGTGCTTTTAAAAAATTCCTTTGCAGAAAGTTGAAAAAAAAAAAAGAAAAAGATGCAATGAGCAGCTGTTGTCAGCTCAGTAATTCCATATGCTTCCTCTTGTCTCTGTGAGTTGAAGATCCTGGTTAGACTGCATTTTGTGCTCCATTGCACTCATCTGAGTCAATCCTACCCTGAAGAGGTAAGCTAGTGAATTGTGAGCGTAAAGAGCATTTCTAGCATTATGGAACACTGATGGAAAGATTGAGGTTCTAATATCTCAAGTTTTGAACCATAGTTTACAGTTTTTATCTCTGAAAAATAAGAAAAATCTCATTTTTCTTGTTATTAAATTAACAAAGGAAATATTTTCCATAATTATTTTCTTTAATGAACCTTAGTCCTCCTCTACAGCCAGACTGTATTTATATAGGCCCTTATTTCCTTCCTACATGGTGTCTGAGACTCTTGCCAAGATTCTGCCTACAGAGATTCCTCCACATTCTGTCTCTAAATCAAGTAAGTCTTAACCTGGCAGAAAAAGCATAAAGTACAGCTCTTGAGTTTTAACTGAGCCTTAAAATCAAATTTGTCTGTACCAACCCAGAAACAGCTGTGCAAGAAACTGGTTTAAACAAGTCTACTGCTGTAAGTGCTTCATCCTACATTGCATCCTCCATCTGCAGTATAAATCCACTCTCCCTACACATGGCATTCTAAAATCCTTGTCCCGAAAATTATATAAGCAACAAAATATGTCCAAGTCTTTATTATCTAGACAGAAGTATCATACCTGTAAAAGCTTTCTTTAACAGATCATATGAGAATACTGAAGGCCATTAAAATTTTGATGAAAGTACAAATGTCTTCTCCGAGCAAGTTCTGCTTGAAAACACCATATTTGTTACGAAAATCTTTTAGGTGTCTGATTGTTTGCAAATAATTAGACAAAAAGTAATATCTTTATTCTTCCATGAAAATTCAAGATGAAACAAAAATGAAAATATAAAATTTACTCCGTTTTATGCCTAAAGATTTTTACCTTTTTATATATTTTTCATATACTTGCAACTTTGTAGACTGTTAATACATAGTTATAGCTTGTAGCACTTTTCCTGCCTTTTCCCGTGTTTTAACAAAACCTTTCTAATCAATTCTTGAAATTGCATAGTCTTGCCCTTAGTCTAGCAAGGACACTTTGTTTTGCAGTATATATTGTCAACACAATAAAGTATAGGGCTAAGAGATCAGGGGGGAGGGCTCCATTGGGGCAGAACCCAGGAGAAAATTACCTAACCAACTGCTCTTCTAATTGGACAATATTTGATAGATATACTAGTTAACTAACCTTTTAAAAATTGTAGAAATATGGTATATCATGTGTGCATACCACCATGTTGTGTGCCTTGAGGGCTTTAAGTTAAAGATTTGTTTTTTATTATCATTTAAACACTGTTTGGAAAGATTTTGTGTTTCATTCTAGGCAACCAGATAACTAAGTTTACCAAATCACTTTTTAAAGGAGAGCAGTTTTTAAAAATTTCCTTCCCTTCTAAATCTACAAAAATGTATTATTTTCATTTTTTATTGAATAGGAAATAAAAAAACCTTACAAATATTTGTACCTTATTTTATTTATGCTTTTAGAAATCCTGAAAACTAAACATAAGATTTAATTAAAAGAAATCATAACCTCAAAATTTCAGAATAATAGAATAGCTCTAGAAAGTAGAAAATGAGCTCTGCTCAGGCCAAATTCATGTCTTCTAAAGTCTTTTTGCCTTAAAAAAAAAAAAAAAAAGGCTATTATTTTTTTAAATTCCTGAGATCTTGAGATCTTCCACAGATGAAATCTAGAATTCCATAATTTAACAAAACAGTATTGATGAATTACATATTTGATATAGCATAGCTTAAAAGGCTTGATTTAATAAACAGCAGCTACTACTGCTGACAACTTGAAAAATATTTCTCAGATGTTTCTAAAGTCAATTCAATTAAAATGGTTTTTTTTTCAAACCTCACCATTCACTTTGCCAATTCAGCAAAACCTTGTAAGTAAAATAAATAAAAAGCAAGATGAATTAATTAATCCTAGGCTGCAACAAAAGGAGCAGGGATAGCTGGTCAAGGGAGGGGATTCTGCCCTACTCTATTCTTCTGAGACCCCACCTGGAGCACTGAATTCAGCAAAAAATCCTCATCACAGAAAGGACATTGACCCGTTGGACACTGTCTAGAGGAGGGCTGCAGTAATGATCAGGGGAAGGGAACACCTCTCCCATGAAGGCAGGTTGAGATATTTGTGGTTGTTCAAACTGGAGAAGAGTTTGAGGGAGACCTCACAGCAGCCTTCCAGTATTTGGAAGGGTTCTATGGGAAAGTAGATTTATTCCCCTCTTTCTGTAGTTGTGATTCTCAGAAGGTCTTGAAGATTCATTATAGAGATTCTTTCTAGTACCTAAAGGGAGCCTTCAAGAAATATGGAGACAAATTTTTTATCAGAACCTGTTGCAACAGGACAGGAGGTAATGGCTTTAAACTAAAAGAGTTAATTTAGATTAGATATAAGGAGGAAGGTTTTTTACAATGAGGGTGGTGACACAGTGGAACAGGTCACCAGAGGTGGTAGATTCCCAGTCCTTGGAAACTTTTAGGTCAGATTGGGTGAGGTTCTGTGCAACCTGATCTAGTGGAAGATATCCTTGCTCATTGTATGGGATTTGGACTGGATGGCCTTTAAGGGTCCCTTTCAACCCAAACCTTCCTATGATTCTATGTGCTCAAAAGATAGATGTGTATGTGTCTGCATACTATAATTAAAGTTTATGATAATTTGTGATCAGGATTTTTTCCCCAAAATACAATCAGATAATGACTTGAATTATATAGGAACTTGTAACAATTTTTATAGGCACTTATTTTATGGCCTCTCAAGCACTTGCTTTCAGTTTTAGGAAAGAAATACTAATTAGTTTTATTTGATTTTTTTTGTGTGTTTTTCGCAAAGCTGTATTTGCAGTTTCCTATTCTAGCCTCAACAGTTTGACCCTTTCAATATTGCATGACAAGGAGTTGATCAATTACATTAAAAATAAAAAAAAGATACAGAATATTATGTTATTTCACCTTTTGTGAAACAAAATGAACAAAAAATATGACCATTACTATTTCATTTATTTCTATTTATTAAGGAAGTATAATGCAATTGAATATGATATTATGAAAATTTTAAACCTCTGCCGGAGATATTAAAAAAAACTATGACCTAGTAAAGCAGAAGAGGAAGGAAGTAAATACAAGCTCATAGTTGCAAAATCAACTGTATGAAAAGATCTTCAAAAATTTAAGACAAAAATCAGAAGGTATGTCTTCAGAGTGTAACACTAATTTTTTTACTCACTTTTCAAATTCTTATTTTTATCAGCAAGGAAGTTGATAGTAGGTCTTCAGTATAAACAATTCTATTAAAATTCACAGACGAATTTTCATCATATTGTGAGCAAAGTGGTCACTGTTAAGTAATAACTTAAAAATACTCAGAAAAATTTACAGATGGCTCATGCTATATCTCTAAGTACAAGCCTAAAAATTTGATTTCATTAACTGCTATAAGGTACTCCAGATTTTCAGCTCCCATTTCATTCCCTTGGAATTTCCTTGGCATGCTTTTCATTTTCTTTCCTGCAGGACACAGAGACCTACAGCATCTAAAACTTAGTTAATATATTCACAGCGCGTCTACAGCTGTGCTTCCACATTGTGGTCCATCCTATGGGACAAGCCCAAGACCATCTCTAATGCATACATATGATTAGAGAGTTTTTCTGGCTGGAAGAAAAGATCAACTCAGCTGCTACAATGCCCAGTGCATTGCGGTTTGGGATTTCTTTTTGGTTTTTTGTTTGGTTGCTTGGTTGGGTTTTTTTGGGGTCAAGTTTTTTTGTTTGATTAATTGGGTTTTATTTGGTTTACTTAGAGGTATTTTTTCTGTTTCAGTTTTAACCTCACTAGCATTTCCTGATCTAAATAAGTCCACTTTAAATAGCTTAGCTCACAAGTTACTCATAATTAAACAGAGCTTTGCATATCACTGCAATATAGTGAACTCAGAATGCGAGGTTACTTCGCACCCTTATTTCATTCTGCCTTACACAGTGGAAGCCATGTTAAGAAGAATAAATTTTGGGCTTGTGACTGTCTTCCAGAATAGACACTGGTATTACACTGTGTATTTGGTATTTACAGAAACAAGGAATATTATGAAGCATTTCTTGTGCTTCATAAATATTCACTGAACTCTTAACAATACTGCCAGCCAGAAAGCCCACATTCCCAGGGATACTGGGCTTGGAAAACATGTGTCCAGTGCATCATTTTAGGGCACCAACACCTTTCAAATCTGGAGCACCCACAGAGACTGGGAACTCAACAGAAACTCAAAAATTCATTTAGGGTTAGAGTTCAGCTAGCCACAGAGCCTACAGCTCCAGCAACACTGGTACTGGAAAAGGCATGCCATGAGAATCACAGCAAGGGCACCAACAATGCTGCATCCATATTTTTCCATTCCAGGGCACTCACTGTAATAAGAACCTCACCCACAGTGTTATAATTCCATTATGGTTAGGATTAGTTAGGGGTCAGAGGGTCATTGAGCATACACCTCCAGCGACAGTAGGGCTGGAATACACATGCAGAAAAATAGTGAAAGGACACCAACGTTGCTGCATCCACACTTTTCTTATCTGGAACACCTCTGATGGTAGGGAACTTGGGACAGAACCCAGAGTGATTTATGGTTAGGGTTTTGGTTTTGCAGCTAGAAATTCCACAATCCCATGGAATCTGGGGCTGGAAAATATATGCCCAGTGTGTCATTTCACGGCACCAACGTTGCTGCCTTCACACCTTTCAAATCTAGGACACCCATGGAGACTGGGACCTCAACAGTATCTTGTTAGGGGTGAGTTAGGGTTCAGCTAACCACAGAATCTAAAGCTCCTGGGATACTGCTACGGGAAAAGACATGCCAAGAGGATCTCAGCAGGACATCTACATGGCTGCCTCAACACTTATCTGACCTGGGCCACCCAAGGTGATGGGGGCCTCAGGGGTAGTGCTGAGATTCTGTTCTGTTTCGGATTAGGGTTCAGAGAACCAGAGAGCCTGCAACCACATAGCTTTTTCTGCTCCAAGCCCATCCAGCATTGCAAACTTTTGTCCTTGGCTTCCTTTAGCATTCCAGTGTAATTCTACCTGTTTCACATCACTTGATATTCACATATATGAGAAAGGACTTCCTTCTCATATATGTAAATAACTGGAAAACACATAATCAGATTCATATAGGTCTTGTCCACCCAGTTTTGATATCCCACCATACCCCTCTTGTCAGCATAAGTGAGCAAATTAAACCATAGCTCATTACTAAGTAACATTCTCTCATTTGATTTGAGTATCAGCACATTCATCCATTCACCTAAACTATCAAATTAAATAATTTGGACATGGTGAATTGAAAGTAGCCCAATCAATGGAGTCAAAAAAGAAAGGACACCATCTTTTCAATGTCTTTCTTAAACTGCTGAGAGCAGGCCAGTCTCTGTTGTGAAAAGTGTCTGCTGTCTGCCAATTGAGATGCCTGGTTTTAGGTCAAATAACCGCCGGAATACATGCAAATTCAACTATTGGCCTTTTCCCCCAATGCCATCTGAAATTAAACTTGAATAGAGTTAGTAACATGCTATTATTACAGATCTAAAAGGCAAATGGTATTTTCAGTTCCTTACCATCCAGTTTACTAGGGAGTGAAAAAGATTTATGCTGCTGAAACTTCTTGTGCAGTCTTGACTAGCATGTGCACATACAAATTGGATCAAAAGACAGGGAAAGGATAACTGGTGAATCCCATTCAGCTCACTGCAGTTGCAAGTAAAAAAGAGAAAGAGATTTGATCCAAGTAGGTTGACAGAATATTGAAGTCATATTCTACTACATACCACAGCCAAAGAAAGCATAGCATCTCTGTGGTAATCTATCCAAAATTTGAGCCTCCGTCATTTTGTTCATACAGTGTCTTAAATTACAGGGACAGTCCTTGCCTAATCCTCTCTTCCACTGTGTTAATTCCAAAGCCTACCTTAGGCCTCCCTTCAAAGTCTTAGAAGTCTCTAAAACTGTGGAAAGAGTGAACAAAGAAAATCATCTCAAAATCAATCCGTCTTCCATGCTGATCAGTGTACAGATAGGAGGCATGACATAAGAGTGAGAGGAAGGTGGCCTGAAAAGAGGACCCATGTGGTTTATGTCCCAGTCTTTTGTTTTTGAGTAGTATATGAATTCTTCAATCAGGGAAACTGGAGAAGGATGAATTTAATAAAACTAGTGTTGCATAGTACCTGTTCTGAAATATCTCTCATATTCCCAATTTATTTATCATGTTGCCATTAATGATCCTGACATCACACTCCTCTGCAGCCATGTGATTCAACAGAATCAGTAAAAAACTGAAACTGTAATTATTGGATTGATGCCTTGTTGGGGACCAAGCCCCTGCTAGAGACCAAGACCCTGAGAAAGATACAGAGGAAGCAGTACACCTAGCCCTCCCTTGGAGATAACAAAGTATTGCTGGTCTAAAGTTTGTAAAGTTGTTATTGGTTTAAAGTTTGCACCCCAAGTTTCATTGGTCAAAAGTTTGTACCCCAGTTCTGCCTTCCCATTGGTTCATTTTGGATCCTTCCCCTGATTGGTCCCTAAGCTGTACCCTGAAACCCTTCCCCATTGGTCCTTTTCCGATCCTTCATTTGCATACCCTAGAGTTCGCTGATTGGTCCTTTTCCCTGTTCTGTATCCCCATTGGCTGTTAGCCTAACCCCTCCCCTTCCCCTAAGTGTATAAAACTGAGGTCCGAAGCCCTCTCGGAGTCTTCGGATCTTCGGGGCAAGAGAGAGAGGAAGAATAAAGAAGATCCTGGAGACCATCCCCGCCTCCTGCCTTTTCCTTCGCGCCGCCTAGGATTCCCCGCACCTCGGAAGCTGCCTAGCTGCTTTGAGCAGCTAGGCCTCACAAAAGAGCTGGTCACTGCCCTGAGAGGCTTGTGCCACCTGCGCTGGGGCCGCCTCATTGGAGGCTCCCACCAGGGAAGGTCGCGGCCCTCGAAGAGGAGCGAGCCGGGAGCGGACGAGGGTCGCGTCAATGCCTATTGTGAAATAACTAAACAATGCAAAATTGAGTAATTGATTGTCTTCAAAATGTAAAGACCCAACTGAATGAAAAGATTCTGTTCTTATAATATTTATCTGATCCTCTTTGACTTAGCAGCTCAGTGGTGACCTGCTTAGTTATTAAACTCACATATTGAAGCACATAAATGTTTACCTTTTCAGATTTCTGAGGCAAGACTGACTAACATTTTTCAATGAGCTAATCAGAACTTTAAAGCATCCCGAGCCAATTTAATAGTAAGAACTAAAACTTCACATTAAATGTAAACATTAATCAATTTTATGGTAATAAAATTTTACCAGTAAATTGGCACTTAAGGTTTTTATTTCATTTACTCTGTCTGTGATTATATTGTGTATATTCCGACTATGGAGATATCAAATAAACCTATGAATTCCTAGTCATATGAATAAAATTCTCTGCATTAGTATAATGTATCAGCATTCAAAGCCAATCACAAAATGTCTCATTCTGATGTCTAAAGATCTTGAAACTACACTTACTCTGTAATGCAATTACAGAAAATCACACATACTCAGAAGAAAGCAAATACTAGGATCTAGACTCCAAAAGACACTTAAGTACCTGACTTCAAGCAAATTAGGCAGATATTAGATATTTGCATCCATTTGTGGATCTAGGACTAAACTGCTTTCAATTTTATTCTGCCAATGAAATTAACAGGAACAGTGTATTCTGAACCCTGTACCACAATCACAGCTATTGTCACAAGAAAAATTCTCCCTGAAAGTAGGTGTTGAATTTTATCAAGGGTATCAGTCTTGAAGAGAGAGAAAAAAGAGCAAGATCAGAAGGCAATTATTGAACCATCTGATGAAATTGGCAGGAGGGTGAGAAGGGAGAGGGACAGATGAAAGTGCCACCACTTGTTACTCTCATCACCCGCAGGAAACCTGGTGTACCTGGCTGCATCAAATATGCCTTGGCCCACTCCGGTTTGCTACCTCCCCTTCTTACTCAGCAACCTGCCAGGCACTGCAGGAGAGCTCCTGAAGGAAAAATGGAAAGAGGCAGTGGTTTTGCAGGATGGCTGAAAAGATACAACTGCTTCCACAAGAGCCAAGGCTTTCCTGGGGAAGAAGGATATGATGCTGCTTGTACAGCTAGACTGCCACAGCTGTAAATAAAGGAGTGTCCTCATTGAAAGGCATGCCCTACCCTGGGCAAGGGACCCAGTCCCTCAACCCAACCACTCCATCCCCACAGACGTATTACTGACTGCCACAGGAAGGATAAATGGAAATGATGTTACCATCCAGGTATATATTTGTGGTGAATTGAACAAAGAATGAACTTTAAGGAGATAGAAAGCTATTGAAATCAAAAGGTAACAACCCAAATTTCCATTAGCACAATACAGCACAGACTTGAAAGTTCTGACTGTGCTAGTCAAACATTTTATATACAGTGGTCGACTGGAAACAAGACAATGTCATGTTGCTGCACCTCCATTTAGAACTCTCAGCTTTAGAGAGATTTTATATCTGTGATCCCACCTACCTACCTACATTGGTAATTTGGTGCATTTTTCACTAAAATCATCTACCTTGATAAATGTAATAAGACGTTAAATTTGAGCTTCGCTGTTTGGGGTTCTAAAGACATCAACTATCACATATTCCTTTTGTTCCATGCTGACCTGGCAAATTACCTGGTAGTCCCATTTTTTCAAGCACTTAAACCACAAGGAAAAAAAATTATCCTCACCATCAATAAAGAGAGCTAATGGTGACAAATTAGTCAATGTGGCAAGTACAAGACTCTCAGAGAATCATTCTATTTTATTCCTCTTTCTAGCACAAAGCTATTATGTTCCAATCTACAATTCCATTGAAGGCTATTATAAAAAACACCCTCGTGCAGCTCATCATACTGTAGCAACTTCAATGCCTTAATTTCTAAAGATTCTGTTGTTGGATTTCTCTCTGCATGAACTTTGAAAACATACATAAGAGTTACCAACATTTCATATTACTAATCTTGAGGGTGTCCCGTGAATCAACAAAACCCCAAACACATACATTTAGCTTGACTTTTGGAATTGCAGCTTGTGAGTGTTCTTGGATTCATTAAAAGAAACAAGTAAATAAAAATATGCCCCGCCCCGCCCCAACTTCCTGAATGCAGTTTTCCATCCTATTAGTGTGTAAATGTGCTAGCTCTGTAATTCATGATTGCTGTTTATTTCTCATGAATTCAAGCAAATATATGCATTGTCATTTTCAGGATTCCTCTCTCAAACAGACTTGTTTCTGCAGGACTTCAATGATTTAGCCTCAGGCCATATGCAGTATGCCATTGACAATAAAATTCTGTTTACTCCTTTTGAAAAGTAAGGCAGTATTGGCACAGTACTATGGAGGAAAAAAGTTAATATTGTTGAAAAATAAAAATTCAGGATGTGTAACTGTAGTGACTTTAATACATTACTTAACCATTTGACAACCACAACAAACCTGAGCAGATATAGTTTTAAACATTTTTCAAGTCATTTACAGTTATTCACATTATTAACAGATTACACTTAATAATGAAACTCCTCCTCATTGGAATCTATTATGTCAGATAATTACAAACAATGATAGTCTTATTTATAAAGACTTAAAAATTATTACTCTTGCTATTATTTGAACTCATGTATGTATCTCAAAGCAAATTAACATATATAACATGACACATCAGTTTAGGGATGTTTGTCAACCATACAGTGAAGTTGGATTTATTCATAAGAAAGTTGACTTTTATTATTGTCAACTCTTATTTTAGGACATGTCTTTTCCACTGATTCTACTACATAATATTACTTTTTAATGAAGTTGAGCATTTGTTGTTGTGATCTTGTCCATCTCTAAGCCTTTATAATGTTTCTAACTAGAAGTATGAGGAACATTCAAGATTGTATTAAATAATTTCTTAAATTGTTCACAAAATCTATAACCCACATTGCTGTTATGCCAGCATCTGGGAGAATATTTCTAAAGTTTGTCAAGAGTACAGTAAAATATTTAACCACATACAAAGGACAATATGAAAACTTGAAGAAAAACTAATTCTTTTGAGTGTTGTGAAGTTCTGCAGACAGAGAATTAGATGGACTATAATTTAAGTGGCATTTATTTAATTATCTGAGATCTTAGCTTCAGTTGATTTAAAACACATTTAGAAATCAGATCTGAAACCTCTTTGTAAATGTTTTCAGGGAAAGAGATTTTTCATCCCAGTGAGAGCCGTTATGGATATGGATACACTAATACTATTCAAATAAAACTCCTGAGAATACACACAGTGGCCTCCTGCTAATAAGTGTAGCACAATTGCATTTGTTTTGAAGTTCTTTTGTGTTAATTATTATAACATTGTGAAACTGAGCCCAGGGAATGATTATTCAGGCATTTTTATCACTGACAGCTGGATGCTAATGTGGATTATTTTTATACTACCCAACTTTATTTGAACAAATTAAGCCACAACTGCATCTTGAATATCTTTATAAAATAGTTGTCCTTTTTCATTACTTTTTTGTTGTTGTTGTTGTTTCCCAGCCACAAGTATTACCATATTCTTAAGAAAGCTCCAACATAAATAATGAAGATGCAAAAATTTTGATCAAACTGTCTTTCATTGTGTACATCAGGTAGAGAGAAACAATTACCTTTTACATCTTTATCCATCTGTAAAGACATGATTAATTTGTACTCAACATTTTCTTATCCTGAAATGAAAAAACATACTTAAAGGCAAGTCTTACAGATTTGATCCTGCAAATATTTATGTGCTTAACTAAGGAGAATGGAGTTAAGAGTCATTATAAGGTATATTGCTCGGATCATCACAGTTTTTATTCTGGAGAAGTGGAATTCACTTTTCTATAGACCTTTTATGACTTTTTTGAAAGAATAATTTTCACTAAACTAAATTCTCACACTGAAGAAGAGGCTATATTTTCCATACAGCAACAGAAGCACAGACTTCATTGTAGATCAAATATCCACAAATTTACACAGCTCTTCATCTTTGAATTTTAACATAACCTTACTGTTTGCATTTGTTAAGGTCATTCAACTTTCACAGTATTATTTTTCATTCTTCTTTTCTTGAAAAGGTTCAAAAAATAGCAAGTCATTATATTTTTCTGCTGGCAGATTGTGATACATTGCGTGTAATCTAGAATTATATCAACTAGAACTTTCTTTTGTGAAGAAATCTTAGAGGTGACTGCCATGTTATTTGGCAAAAAAAATGAAAGAGTTCTGTTATTTCAGCTCACAGATTGCCATCAAACATTATTATATTGCTTGCTTCTGACAGACTAGGAGATTACAAACCTATGTAAAACCAAGAAAATTATGAGCCTTGGGACCACTCACCAGTTTCCATTAATATATACCCTGGATTCATAGCTGGTAAAGAAATTGAGCATTCTGCTGGCTTCCCAGGTGACCAGAGACATCTCCACAACTGAAGTAGAGTTGTTCTGACTCACTGGGAACCCAGCATAGTCACTTATGGACGTCTGGATCTTCCACTGGAATCTGCCTGATTTCTCCTTCTGGCTCAGCTTTGAGGAAGGGCAATAGAGGAATAAAGAATGTTGAAAGAGAAAGCAGTCACATGCTTGAGCTTTGCAGCAAGTAGTGTGAACATGCTACAGGAAGGATTAATACCCAGAAGTCCTAGCTGTACCTTAATATCCAGAAGTCTTAGCTGTACCTTAATTCTGTTTCAACATAACCTCTTTGGGCAGACGAACTGGGCACGGCAAGCTAGCTGAGTGATGTAGATTTGAGGGATATCTAAGGTCAGCTTTTTCAGAGAAACACACCTGGAATTCTCTCCTGGAATTCCTCTATGTCTGCATAGATGCCCAAGCCTTGTTGAAATCTAGTTGTTTAGACAATCCATTCAAAAACCTATAGTTATCTTTAAGAAAATTTAAAAATTGTCACAGTATTAATTATGTTGTTGCGTGTTGTTGTTGTTGCATGTCCTAAGGCTGGACAGTAGCACATCTACTGAATTCTTATAAATAAAATATATTAATGAAATAAACAAAAAAAAGAACAAAAAAAGCCAAAAAAAAAAAACCCAAACAAAAATCAACCAAACAAAAAACCAAACACCAAATCCACAACTTTATAAAAGTTAACAGTTGTTCTTGGTTTTTTTTTACACTGTAAAATGTAACTATACCATATTCATTACTGTATTGAGACTAAAAACTTGATCAGTAAGTCTTTTGCACCAAAATTACATTTCTACCATTATATTATACAGCCTTCAGTTGGGAATACTTAGCAAAAATATGGACTGGAATAGTCTGATGTGCACCCTTTAAGACAGCTTCACAACCTGAAGATGCATAAGTGTGTTTTCTGTCTGTAAAGAATTCTCTAAATGCTTCTAATTCCCAATGGAAGCTCTGATAAATAAGTTATCATAACAAAATTATTGACATTATCAATATTGTTACTTAGATGTAAGTACTAAAATGGTTTCAATGCTTAATGAGAAATAAGATATAAAAAATAAAATTCTAACTCCAAAGCAAGACCTTCTTCTGAATTTATCATTTGTTGCTGTCACACATAACTGTAAAATCTGAACATAGTCATGAGGTACCACCTTCAACGCTAGCACAAATTTATGAGACACTATACTCATAAAAAGTGCCACAAGAGAAATGTCAGAAAATTCATGTTTCCAAAAATGTCAATCTAAATCATAAAATGTAGAGAGGAGGAAAAGAACATCCATGTGTAGCTATGATCAGTAAATAAGACAGACAATAATGCAGAGAAATGTCATTTCATGAACTTTAATAATTTTTCCTGTATGCTTTCTTTTTAAGCCATATTTTGGTTTAGTTTGGTTTTGATGTTAGAAAACAAAAAGTGTAATTCCGAAGGAAATCTTTTCAAAATTGTGAATGTGTTTGTATTTGCTAGAAAAATAGGTTTACTATCTTCTTCTCCCTTCCCTTGCCCTTTGTAACTTTATTTTGTCAGAGAAAGTCTCCATAAAACTTCATTTAAATTACAATTATTTTCATTCTTATTTCATCTGTAAATCTCAGTGCAATCTTAAAATGGCTATGAGATTGACTATGTTATATTGCATTTTTTATTATTTGGCATTCTCCAAAGAATTTCCATGTGTAAATGGTCATAACAGAAACAGCAGCCCTTTTTATATATATAATTTTTCTTTTTAGGCCATGGAATTATTTAGAAGATTATCTTAAACCATTATATTTATGATAGCAAATTTTATTTCTAGATTATATGAAGGATCCATCAGTGAGCTGTTGCTGTTCTGCATCTCTCTGACACAGCGAAGCAGCTGTAAGTTCTCTGCACTGGTTGGATTTGCAGCTGCTTTTTGCTGCCATCATGACACAAAGCAGCAAGACTGTCCTGGTGAATCTGGTCTGTAGCTGATATCCCTCAGATTAGATATATATCTTTACATATCACTGCTCAGGACTTTGGAAATTTAGTTTACAGACCATAGGACATAATGAGAAGAACAGGACAGACAGACCGCCAAGATGACTGGCTGGCTTTGCTAAGGAGTGATACAGATGCAGTTCAAAGCCTTTAGACCAGGCATTCCTCACGTATTTCTCAAGGATTTATTTACTTCATCTACAGCACTGCAGAGAGATATGATTTCTCACTGCCATGCTAAATCCTTGACTTCCAGAGCTTTAGATTAGAACTTAACTAAATTAACAGCACGTTCTACTTTCTTCTGTGAGAAATACTGGGTTTTTTTCTTTTACAACCAGAGCTGTTCTTCTGCTATGTGGATCAGTTTACATCTTAGTTTTATTTATTCCATCTCTTAAAAATGATAGCTTTCTCTGAATAAATCTAATCTGAATACTCAGATTTTCATCTGTGTTGCTGTCCTCATTGAATTCAGAAGTATCAGCTTGCCCTAAGCATTTCAGTACTCAGGAAAGGAAGGTGACCTGCTTCAGGCATTCACACAATGATTCAAACCCCACCAATCCTCTTTGATTACTTCCAGCCGTCCCTCGAGTCCTGCTTGAAGCACTTCTGGGCTGTGTCAGGAAGAAGAGGCTATCCTTGCACGTCTCCACAGAGTAAGCTGTACTACCCTCTCTAAGACAGAAGAGCAAACGGTTTGTGGGTCAAGAAACTCAGTAAAAGTCTGTGCATTTCTTTTTCGCAGAATTAAACAAAATTCTATTTGGTGGAGCCAGGCAAAATAAGAGATAACACCTATTGTAGTTCTTAAACTGTTTTTTTCTTGTACTTAAAACAATCTTTCAGAAATATCAACATGATAAGTCTTATTCTGGCCTACAAAATATGGAAATGAAGTATTCCAGACATAACTATTATAAGTTTACAAATAAAACTATTATTTCAAACCAGATAATACTTCTATATAATTAATTCTTCTTTTTTGCTTGTACTTTGAACAGCAGAACTGAATAATGTAGTAAATAAAAAAAAAACCAAAAAAAACACAACTCCCCCCCAAAAAAACACCAAAAAAACCCAAACCAAATAAAACAAACACAAAACACAAACCAACACAACCAAAACCCCTAACTCATTCTAGCTGCGCAATATCAGATTTAAAAAAATATATATATTTTTAAGGATTGCTCTGTTCTTTTAAAATGGAAAGATCTATACCCATGGTAGCTATGAGTGTCTGAGTAACCACTGTATTTAGCATAATGAAGCTACAAGATGGCCTTTGCTTGTTACGGATTGATTATTATGCAGAATACTCTCTACAGTGAAGGTGGGGATAATGGTCTTGTTTAGAGGCACTATATACTATTTTCATGTGAAAGTTAATCAGTGATATAAAGCCAGGGATTCCATGACTGGAAAAGCATATTTTTTAAGGCTGTATAGGTTTTTCTATATGGAAACAGGCAAAATAGGCAAATAGATAGACGTAGCTAGAGATGGAAAACTCATACATAGAAACTTTTAATTTTCAATAAAAAGTACGAAAGTACCCCTGCTCCTCTTTTTTTTTTTT
>VXBB01022884.1:36945-94985 GCA_013399915.1 Illadopsis cleaveri
CCTCTAACCGCAAATTTATAATTGAAAAGAAAAAGAGGCGTGGTTTACATTCTCCATTCCAAGGGAAGCTCCGGCTTTCCCTGGCAGATACCTGCCTTCCCAAACCAAGACAATATAATCATCCACAGACAATTTTTCTTTAATTTGGTAGAAGTTCTTCAGCAAATGTAAGGGTAGGAACAGCACATTGCCAGTTGTGTATCATGTGTACTGTACCGCTCATCCTGATCTCAGGAATGTAATGGGAAATGGGAAGAAGAGAAGGGGAAGGAGAAGGGGAAGGGATAGGGAAAGGGAAAGGGAAAGGGAAAGGGAAAGGGAAGCAGAAAGGGAAAAGTTCAGGCAAAAGAAAGGGAAATACTTGAATATATGTCTCTTAGGTAATATGACTGAACTTAAATGTATATAACTAAAATATGTTTATAAATATATTCACTTTATGTGTCTGGCTGGGTTGGAGTTAATTTTCTTCATAGTAGCCAGTATTGTACAGTGTTTTGGATTTCTCACTAAAGCACTGTTGATAAAAACAGTGTTGTGACTATTTCTGAGCATTGCTTGTACAACACTAAGGTTTTGGGGGTTTTGTTTTGGTTCATTTCTTTTTTCTCCAATCTGCACCGTGCAATGAGTAGGCTGAGGAAACAAAATAAGCTGGGAGGTGACACAACCTTAGCAGTTGATCCAAATTGATCAAAAGGATATTTGAAGCAACATAACATTATTTGTGCTCCTCATTAAGAACTGTGGGGAGACAGTCATTGCTCAGAGAGTATCTGGGCATACTTGTAGGAGGTAGTGAGGGATTTTGTATCACTTGCCTCTTTGGATTTCCTCCCTCATTCCTCCACCTTTTAAATTGTATTCATCAAGACCCAGGAATTTTTTAGTTTTACTCTTCTTGCTCACTGCTTTGTCCAGCTGGAGCAGAGGGGAGCAAGCCTTTGGTCATGTGATTTTTAGGTGCCTGATGAGATCAACCCACCACCATATAGAAAACAGAGATTTTCAGGTTTCTGAAACAGAAATAGTTTCTTTGCTTAGCAAGGATAAAGGAAAAGGTAACAGTTCTAGTGGTGACAAAGAGATCTGGTAAAAGGGATAGTGTAATTTACAGAATGATCATATGTCCTCTGAAGGCGATCTTAATTTAGAGTGGTGTATATAAGCATGAGCACTGAATATATAAATACTCATTGGGGAGATATAGAGAAGGAAATGAGACATTATTCAGTAACACAGTAACATATTTAGGAAAAGAGAAATAACAATTTTAGCTCTTCCTTCTATCAGTATTTTTGTCTCTAGAGTTATTCAGGTAGTATTAGAAAGTTTCAACGTCTAACAACATGGGTACTGGTGGTTAATGAGCACCTTCAACAATGGCATAACATAGTGTCTCCTAAATTTTCCTTTTAAAAACTAGTTAAAGACCTAATTTTAGTCAGATTTTCCTTGACTGTTGAGTACTAAATATTGCTAATTGAGATAGCAAATTTAGATTCACTTCTGTAAAAAGCAGTTCCTCCCTTACAGCTGGAGGTTGAATTCCACTCTATTTAAATCATTTGACTTAAATCACAGTCTTTTCATAAGTTAAAACCACAACTGTTAGCTTAGTATTTACCTGTATGGTTATTTCATGAATTGTATTCAATAACTCATTTTCCCCATCCATAGTATACAAAAATGAGAAGTTACCTTTTGTAAAGTTTAGGTGGAGTGAATACAGACTTGGAATAGTAAAAAACAGAATAAAAAAGCTGAAGGAAAGGCTCTCAACTGAAAGAACTCTAGAAAAAAAATATTTCTATTTAAAATATTAGTCAATTATTATGAATTATGTTTAGCACTTTAGTATTTCGTATAAAAATAGTAGATAAAAAAGTGAAGATGAATAGCTCAAAACAAACATGAACAGCTCTAAATGCTGCAGCTATTTCACAGGAAATGTATTTTTCCCACCTTGTACCAAAGAGGTAGTGAATGTCAAGCTAGTTAATCACAACCTTTTTTCCTAACTTGCAACCTTTTTCTGTTGCTTTCTTCTCTCCACTGCCTCAATCTCCATTAAGACAGGCTGCTCAAAAGGCAGAGCTTGCTAAAAGCACTCATGGGAGGGCCAGCATGTAAAATCCATGTAACAGTTCATTATTTTCAGGGGTAAGTACAAGCAGCGTTGTAAGAATATTTTAAATAAGTAGTGAATAAACAATACAAACCAATGCACACTGGTCCTAATATATCTGAAAGGATTTTTATTTGTCACTGCTATTTTAGTATTTTTTCTGACTTAACTGAAGACTTTTTTTTCTTTTTATGTGTGCCTTTATAATCCAATTTCTAACAGAAATAAACAGGGAAAATGATAGAAAAACAAATCAAGAATTGAGTATCTGGAATCATATAGTACACACGGAACTGTGCATCATTCCTGTCAAAGTGAATAAATCAAACCAGTTAATGGATTTGAGTTACTGTGTATCATGCTTTCAATTGTGTGGGATTTTTTTGGTTTTTTGGAGGTGTTTTTTCATGAGGTTTTGGGAGAGTTTGTTTTGTTTTGTTTTTCTCGAAAAGGTCACTTCCCCATTTAATGTTATCTACTGATGAGAATTGCTATATGGATTCAAAACCTCCTTTTGACCAAGGAACTATACCTGGAACATGGTTTAGACCTGTATTTTCACACTTATACCTAGGTATTTTCTCCCTCAAAAAGTTCTGTGAGTAAATAAATAAATAAAATTCCTATGAAAGTTCTACTCAGCCATTTTATCTCCTAGTTTAATTAAGGTTATCTAATGTAATATTAAGGGATAAAGGGAGATGTAATCCCAAGCAGCAATAGAGTTTTACAATTTCCTAGTCTGAAAAGTAGGTGTAGACATTGCCAGATTTATATCAAAAAAGGATTCCTATTTCATTTGTGCACACTGAGAAAGAAGATTCATGGCTCTGAGAGTAAAGACCCAGGTTAGTAAGACAACCCAAATTAATGAGGAATAAAACATATAGATGACATAAAAGTAAAAAGTAAGAAATGAAATTGAGATAGATAACGGTTGGTAAAAAAGTGAAGAACAAGTCAGAGTTTGCTCAAATCTAAAAATAACTTGTATTAATTTTTTGTCCACAGTTAGAATAGTCTTACCATTTTAGATGACAACTTTCAATCAACTTCCCATTAAAATGACCTTCAGTGACCACGTTATAGCACAGGCATTCCAAATTGTCAGTGCAAAAAGCAAGCACTGAAGTTTCTATATGACGTTGCATATTTCAGGGTCTAAGAGACCCAGCTGAATTGGTGCATGAGAAAACGTAAGCTGCTTCCCAGCTTGGGATGGGTAGGCATGCTGTGAGCAGGGAATTAATAAAATGTTCCTGGTAGTGAACATGACAGAGAACAAAAAAATCTCAAAATCAGTGCTGAACTGCTGAACTGAGCTTGTGAAGTTGAATTACTGTTCATGTTTTTCTTTTACCTTAGTTGTCCCAGAACTCCATTGTCACAAATGGTGGAAGATGATTATATGTTTTACTTAGGGCAAGTATTTTAGGAGATTTTCCCTTAGTCCATCCACACTTCTAGGCAGTTTTCCCTTCCTACTTTGAAAAAGACATTTGTCCTTTTGTTATTCTACTGAAATATTTTTACACGATTACTCTAAAAATGTGATGAACAACAAATTTAATGATAAAGGACCTATTAGGCTCAGTATAAGAGCAAGGACCATAACATAGGCATCATCTTTGACTCAGTCTGTTCTCCAGAGACTCATAGCCCTGCTACATCTAATTTTTGTTGATTCATTCTGCATAATAGCTATAAGATACCATAATCCTCTCTGTCTGTGAAGTAAAATCTCTCCCAAGATCCTCATCATCTCATATCTTGCTTATTGGAAAATCTTTCTTTTCAGCTTTGAGGGATGATCTTGCCTCAGTCAAATCTATTCAGAATGCTACTGTAAGGAATACTTTCCTAGCTCACTTCTTTTCCCTTTATGCCCTTCCACTGATTTTTCTATCTCATCAAATATACACTATTTTTCTTTATTAACAGGTACCCTAATGGCCAATCCTCACACTACATACCTAGTTTCTGCTCTCTATGAGCCCAAGCCTGCGTACCTTCATCACTCTTGCTACATTTTGCAGCAAGCAATTTCAGGCTTACTCTCATACTTCCTTTCATGCCTGGGAGGATCTCCTTTAAAAGACCTCCAGAGCTATCTTGTAATCCACCATCAATTCTCTTCCTAAAGCTGTTATTGGCTATGATGCATAAAGGAAACCAAAGCCCCTAAGCCATTGGGGCAGTAAAACATAGTCTATATTGCTAAGCACTGTTTGTCTCATGGTCTCTTAGCAGTACTCTGTTTTCATACTGCATTCAGTACACAGACTGTCACTTCAACTGGAACAAGAAAATACTTTACCTCACACCACATAGCTGAGCAGGGTCATAATTCATTATTTGGATTCCCAAGCATTACCTAAATACAGACAGCAGCAGATGATGATATTCTAGGATTTTTACTGCTCTAGCATTCTCTACCATTAGGTGTTCATTTCTTACCATAATTTTACTTTTTTCTTTCAATGTATAATGAAAAGAAAAACCCAACCAAACAAAACACATAAAATTATACATTGAAACAACTAATTAATTTAAATAGACTGATCCACAGAAAAAACTACATTTTTAATGTAAAATAGTTACTGGATAATAATTGGACAATAATTATTGGATAAGTAGGACCCCTTTGGTTGTGTTATAAACATCACTATCTAACCTGTCCTCTATATGCAGACAAGGAAGGGAAAACGCCATGTGGTTATATGCCTGTTGGTATCTCCTGCTAGTAAGAGTTCCTGTGTGATAGGCTTTAATGTCAACAGGCATTTAAACTGAAGTTAAATTAATTTCTACCTATCTTTTGTCCTTGCACTTTGTACCAAATACACCAAATAAGGTCGCTGGCAGATAAACATCAATTTTAAAACAAATATTAGAATGTATTTATGTCAAACTTACCTGCAAGGATTAGAACCATTGAATAAGGATACCAGGGCAGCCAAGACTTGTTTAAATCTGTCCAGATCCCTTTCCTGGATTTCCTTTCCCTAGGTATGTGGAAGAGGATGTTCTACATCAAGACTTTGCCCTTTTATGGAGTCAGGGCACGAGCAGGCATGAATTTATGTCTGGTAACTGGGAAGACCTTCTAGGTTGCCTAAAGAAATTAAATCTCTTCAACCTATAAAACTCCTTCAACTAAATGTCAAAAAACCCCAAATAAGCAAAAAACCAAAACCAAACCAACTTCAAGAGAAATGCAAAATGAGAACAAGTAAATCAAAGGCAATAAACAGTGAAAACTGAATACTCTGCTTAAGTCCTAGTTTCAAACTTGGCAATACAACTAGCTCCTTTCATAGTAGTAGAAGATATTTCAGTCATAGATAAAAGGCTTTATATGTCTGTCATACAAATTAGGTGTGAAAACATTGTTAGCATAGTGAACATTTTAAAATTTGAAAAATAGAGATTCTCCTAAAGAAAACTCTAAAGGAATTTTAGTCACTTGATATAATATAATTAATACGTATAACATGCTAAGAAAAAAAAATTAAAATGGTCTTAATATTACTATAAAAATAAATAAGGTTTTATACTTTTCACTATATCCATTGTAGGTATATTTTTAAGGGCTTTTTAAAAGCAGAGAGTACATGCTACTTCTAGCACAAAAATCCAAAAAGTTATACTTCTGGGATAGAAGAATGGACAAAGTTTTCACTTATATTACCTGAAAAATGTGCCCAGGCCATTATTACATCTGTCACAGATGAAGAAACTACTGTTATGCATCATTTATCCATTCAATAGTTTACAGCTCCAACTTTTCCAGGGAGGTCACAAATTCACCAGCTCTCAAAAAGAACTAGAATCTGTGCTTGGAACTACGATCTAGTGTGGAAGCATTCATAATGTCTGTGTAGCCAGGCAGCTGGTTAGATATCTGGGGCAGCTCAAATGTGTAGATAATATTGCTTTAGTTTGTTTGAAACTTATGCTCCATAAAATAATTAAAGACTGACCTTTTTCATGTGAAAGTGTAGCTATTACACAAGTCTAAGAAGTGAGCTTGCCTATGCTAGTAAGATTTAAAGGATGTGATGTTTTTGACTGGTATCGATCCACTGCAGAAAGAATTAAGGAGACCACTTCAATTCCTTCTCCGTGGCTATGCTAGACAGGCAGATTACAGGAAAATGGCAATTACAAATTTGGTTTTGCAAATGACCCCAAATAGCTCAGTGTAGCAGACATGAATGAAGTTTAGTGCTTTTAAGGCAAGCTGAGTAATTCTAGCCTTACTGACTTACTAGAATCTGAGGGAGGAGCTCCCTTCTATCACCAATACATGATTTGCAGAAACAAACTTCCTACAGGGCCTATAAATGAAATTTTCCCAATGAGAAGGTCAAATTATTAAAGTGTTGCTGGAAGGCTGCCTATTTTAAACTCACATGAGACCACCCGTCTGGCAACAATTACAATTAGACTTCTTGTCAAGAAATTATGAAAGAAAAAACATTTTCTATCCAACATAAAGAAAACCCTCCAAGTAGCAATGCTTATGTGAATTAACAGGCTCATATTTCCAGCTGCAACACATTTCTAGTTTCCAGTACCTTATACACGATGCTCATTATTTTTCAAATTGAATAAATCTGCAGCCAGTTCTCAGGTGTCTGTTCTCTGCATGAAAAATAAAACTATAAAATCCAATCAAAACCTAAACAAAATAAAGCCGTAAAACTACTGCATTCATTTGCTTCTGATACTTCCTGTAAGGATCACATAATTATATTGCTGCTTAGTTAGTCAAAACTTCCAAAAGTACTTTGTCATCCAAGGTAATTCTCACAAAAACCTTCAATTTTTTTTTTTTTTTTTTTTTTTCCAAATTGCAATTTTTAATGCTAGGGTAGCATCCTCTAACTAATTTACTGGCTGTAGAGCTGATAACCAGTGGGTAAAATGGCAGAATGACCCAATTTTTATGCCTTACCAAGCATAAAAGTTTGGTTTTGCTTTCTGTATAAAATGATCAATTAAAAAAAAAACCCTGAAAAGCCTTAAATAATACCTTAAAAATATGAAATTATATAACACCAACATAATTTTAGCATCACAGCTGTTAATAAGAAGAACACAGAACCAAAACCATCAACATGAAATATGATGAGCTTGAAATTGTATTGAACTGGTGAGTAAAGTACATACAATTTATTTAAGGCCATATCCAAAAGAAGAATGAGACGTAAGTTACAGGTTTCCCCCATATTGTATATTTCCAGGTGCTTGAATTTTCTCTACGTGCCTGCATTTTCCTTGCTGAACTGTCTCAAGTACAGAAGATCCATACTTGCTTTCTGTACTATGAATGAAAAACACAGAGTGAGCTGTAACACTTGAGGTAACATAATTTTCAAAGGATGCACAGCAAGCTCCAGGAGCTGGGATGCTCCAAAACTGCAACTGGAACAGGTTTTATACTTTAAAAATGGACAAAATAGTAGATAGTTCCATGGTTTAGCTATGATACAGAGACTGAATGATTAAAACAATCTGTATTTTAATTAATCCTTAGTCAAAGGACACAATCACTAGACTTCAGACTATGCAAAAGTAGACATATTATTTACCTGAGGCAGGGAAACTCCACAAATAAAATCAACTATGAATGCAAAGAGTAAGTATAAAAGAAACAGTACTCTGCATACAAGGGACATCTTCTAAGGCACATTTCTGAATTCAATTAACTCTACCTTAAGGATCATCTATTTTCTTAAGCTTGTGTTTACTTAATGTAAACTTCATGATGCTGAGGCAAGATTTACCTAAATTGGTCATGCTTTGCACCATTTGAAGGACCTACCTCTGCCTTGTCCCCCTGACTCAAGGGTAGATTCATCTGGCAATATCAGATGTGTAGGTATCATTAAAAACTTTATTATTTTCTGATATTTATCAAATAAGGAATAATAAGCAAACACAGACACAGGGAACTGGAGGAAGACTGTTGTAGTGTGGATTTTTGCTTTTCTCTGTTTAATGCTTCATTTATTTATAAGTTTTTACGTAATGGTTTGTCCCATGTACCGCTCCCTCCCACCCCGTTCACTTCCCTTTTTCCTTATCCCAAGCTGTTTGACTTGCAGCTGCTTCTCCCAATCCCTTTGTTTTGTCTCAACACCTGCCATGTGTCCCTCTTATTTTGAGTAACCCCCTGACCCTGCTGGTCACTCTAAAGCCTCTCCCAGAGTCCAGAAAATTCTGGAGAGAGCCTGGCGTGATTGGACCAAACCCAAACCTCCCTCTCCCATTTTTCCCTGATTTGATATAACAAATGTCTATTATGTTATGAGCCACTCCCTGAATTCTCTTCATTGGTCTGTAACTAAACCCAACCCTGTGTACCTCCCTCCTATAAAACCTGTAATTTCCCACTTGCTCCTTGTCTCCATGAGGCTGGAGCCATGGGGTGAATAAACTCTGCTGACCTCCCCCTCCTGGAGTCCCACCTTTGTTCTCCCTGCCTTCGCCGTGCCTAGCTCCTGGTCGGCAAGAACCTCACACAGTGTTGCCGTGGTGCCCAGGGCTGCCCGCAGCCGTGCGACACGGGGCGACCACTGCTACAGAAGACGATAATGTGGAAACAGAATAATTTCACTCAGATCTAAAAGCAAATGAAATTAAAAATAAGTGATCTTATTTTATTCTGCTGTATTTACTATTAATAAGTTAGTATAGGTTAAAAAAATAGTGTGGATATACTTAAAAAGCCAGAGAAGCGACACATTTACTATCATACATAGAGTAATGTCAATTTTTAACCTCAGTCAGCAGCTCAGCCCCACAAAACTTCTCACTCACTCCCCACTGCTAGAATGGGAAGAGAATCAGAATTGTATAAGTGAGAAAACTCGTGGGTTGAAATAGAGTTTAATAGGTAAAGCAAAAAATGCTTTTGCAGACAACTACTGGCAAAGCAAGAAAAGGAATTCCTTTGTCACTTCCTATGGACAAGCGGGTGTTCAGCCACCTCCAGGAAATCAGGGATCCACCACAAGTAGTGGTGACTTGGGAAGACAAATGTCATCACTCCAAATGTCCCCTCTTAACTCTCCTTTCCCCTGTGTTTCATGCTGAGCATGATGCCATTTGGTATGGGATGAAGAACAGCATCCTTTGGCCATTTGGTGTTGGCTGTCCCAGCTGTGTCCCTTCCCAACTCCTTGTGCACCCCCAGCCTGCTTACTGGTGGGATGGAGTGAGAGACAGAAAAACTCTTGACTCTGTGTTAGTGCCACTCAGCAACAGATAAAATATCCCCGTGTTATCCTCTTTTCATCACAAATTCAAAACATAACAGCATACAAGTTCCTAGGAGAAAAATTAACTCTATCTCAGCCAAAATCAGTACAAGTGCATTTAGATTATAGATACGAATCGCAATGCTTATATTGCAAAACTGAAAAGTAAAATATCTGATTCTTTCAGGGCAATCCAGATACAAATATCCTTGAACTCCAGACCACACTTCTGTCTTTGATTTCGTTGCACATTGAACTGTGAGAGAATGTGTCCCATATGGATCATTGCCAGGTTAGCTGGACATTTTTTAAGTCAAAACTGATCTCAGAATTCAACAAAATCAAATGGCCATCAATATATTTACCCTTCCATACAAACATCATTTTTCTCACTATAAATTGCTCCCTTCTATCCAATGGGCAGCTGTATTCTGTCACTTATAGCCTCAGCATGAATTTAAGGTGTCCTTCTATTTTTGTTGTATTCCACCATAATGGCAATAAAATTTTAAGTCACCAGAGAAGGACTCTGCTTGGAGAGAAAATCACACAAGCTCTTAACCAGATGCAGGTGGAGCAAGAAGGCTAAGTACTATTGTACTGTTTGATCATCTAGAAGGAACTGCAAATCTAATCAGATCCCTGTGTTGGGAACTTCACGAACAAAAACCAGGCACATACACTCAAAGCAGAGGAGATGATATAACCCCATCCAAAGCCTCCTGTTGCTTTCCACATCCCACACCAATCGTTTAGATCAGAACTATACGAGACTTAGCCAGCTTGCTCTCATCTGTGCCTGAGACTTACCCAGACACAGAAGATCAATTGACAGCCTTTTATTTGGGGTGAGATAGAGGTATAAAACTCCATGTCATGGTCATGCTGAAACCATAATATCTATATTTTCTTTTTATTCAGTAGAGCAATAGGGTTTTTGTGTCAAATCTGATCAAATTTTACAGAATTTCTATAGCAGTTGTTACGTATATCTTTAATCATATTTGTTATTAAAAGAAGAGAGAGAGGTCGCCAATGCTATCAATATAAAACTACTGCAATATTTTCTCCAGTGAGGCACTTAAAATCTTGATTCACAGATGATATGAAAGATTAAAAAAATTAAGCTTTTTTTTTAGGAAAATATTGCTATTACTAGGTTTACTTACATAAAATTGCAACTTTAACAGCAGCTTTGATATCATTGTTTTGTACATGTGACAGTAGTCCACAAGTTTTGAGTCAGTGGTGCCCTGGCAGCCAGGAGGGGCAAGCGTGTCCTGGGAGCATCAGGCACAGCAGCACCAGTGGGATTGTCCCACTCTGCTCTTCACTGGGGCAGCCTCACCTTGAGTATTGTGTGCAGTTTGTGTGCCACAATATCAGGAAGACATTAAACTATTAGAGAGTGTCCAGAGGAGGGCAAAAAAGATGGTGAAGGGCCTTGAGGGGAAGCTGTATGAGAAGCAGCTGAGGTCACTTGGTCTATTCAGCCTGGAGGAGACTGAGGTGACACCTCATTGCAGTCTACAGCTTTCTTGAAAGGGGCACAGCAGGGGCAGGCTCTGATCTCTTCTCTCCAGTGACCAGTGACAGGACCAGTGAAGGAATGTCCTGAAGTTGTGTCAGGAGAGGTTTAATTTAGATATGAGAGAAAGGTGCTTCACCCAAAGAGTGGCTGTGCACTGGAAGAGGCTCCCCAGAGCAGTGGTCACGACAGCAGCCTGACGGAATTCAAGAAACAGTTGGACAATATTCTTGTGTGCGTGATGTGAATCTTGGAGGTGCTCTGAGTAGGGCCAGGGGTTGGACTCAGTGATCCTTGTGGGTCCCTTCCAATTCAGTTTATTCCATGGTTCTGTGACAATCATTCTAGGAGGTATGCCTCTCAAGGAAAGGTAATGGGGCAAATGAAATTAAAATTAGGGACAGCAGTGTGGAATGTGGCAATGTAATATTTACACTTGGACTTACCTTAAGGACCTTTTCCAATTTGTGATTCTATGATTCTGTGAAAAGGTCCATGCATTTTGGAAATCAATGTCACAAAATTAGAGGCAACAACTTAATAAAGACAGGGAAAGCCTGTTGGTTGGTACACAATGGCAGTAATTTTTAATAAAGATTTGTATCTCATTGACCAGACCTGAGAGGGATCATTTTTTTCATCATTACAGTAGAAATATAATCCTGAAATATATTACCTATCTGCATTTCCACTCACCACTATATAACTGATTTAGACAAACTATTAGATGATCAAAATAATGACAAAATTGTACAGAAGAAAAGATAAATGATAACAAGCATTTACCAAAGCTCATACTTTTTTTTTAAGCAGCAAACAGAATTTCTTAGGAAAAGTTCATAAACAAAATAAGTATCTGACCAACTGAGAGAAGAAGGTACTTTTCTGAAACAATATTTTGTTTCTCTCATTTCTTTTAAAGTGAATACAAGGATTTGTTAATCAAAACTATCTCAGTTGCATCAGTCAAGAAGTAGGATCTTAATTCCACCCATATTTTTGTCCATCTTCCCCTTTTAGCCAACACATAACCAACCAGCAAATATCTACTAATGGATGTCTGAACTTAGGATACTCATGACAGAGGTAAAAGAAAATTTTGCTTCTTTCTTCTTAATCTGAACACGCAGTACAACTTTCCCTCTAAGCACCTAAGTACATATACCATGTGCTTTGGAAGCAAATAATAGTAGCAATAACAATTATCATTTGTACTGAGTTTTACATTTACCAATGTCTGTGAAAACAGTAATTACTTTACTGAAACAGAAGTTCTGTCCTTTACATTTCTCCAGAACATACACACTGTTATGTGTGAATAGACTGAGAACATATAGTAGGTATATATTCTATCATCAATTAAGATTCCTTTTTAAACAAAGGGCAATCACTCTCAAAAAGCCAAATAAGTAGCTGTGAGCTCAAACTTTGCTATTAGCCCATCAAAATTCTGTAAAAGAAAGAAAAAAGAAGACAAACTGGAAAGGCTAAGGGAGTTTTCACAACTTCCATCAGTGAACATAGGAGAGTATTTTTTAAAAATAATTTTAGGTATCATAGCAGCACTAAATTGACCTTTGCTAATGGTGAGCAGCCTTCTACCCAGTGGCTCTCCATGGCCATAAGCATCACATGTGTACTAGTACAAAAAATGGATGAGGTTGCCTTTTCTCTGATCCTGAAGGCAGTTTCTCTTCTCCCCTCAGAGTGGGGTGGTCTGGCCCACACAGGCTGTGATGGACAATGCCTGACCTTGCATTCTCCCATACTGTGCCTGGATAGCACAGGCCAAAACAGAAAAAAAACAAGGAGGAATTAAGTACAGAGAAATTCATGGACCAGTGCTCTTACCCTGATTAATGAGAAACATAGCTTCAAGCTTCAAGAGTAATCCTAAAGTCTGATGTCAATTAGTGTAAGTAAAAATTAAAGAAAGGATGGAAAGGATGTGTGCATATGTTATTTATATGTGATTTTTCTTTCAAATATATTACAATTTTTCTATATCATTTGAATAGTTTTTCAAATATAACAGGACCTATAATTGTGGAAATATTTTATTTTTGTTAACTGATGTTGAGCAAATATTCATTAGACCAACTCACTCGCCATTTACCTCCTTTGACATTAACAGAGCTGCCTCAGGAGTGAATTTGATCCAATCTTTTCAGCTGTGTTCTAACATAGATTGGAGTGAAGAACCTTTTCTCAAGTGACAATATTACAGTAAAAATTACTAAGACCTAAAGGAGTGGAATCAAAATGTTGGGAAAATCAAAAGAAGAAAAATGCTTTTTCGGAAATGTAATTGTGCTATAACATTTACTGAGATCTTGCCTTCCTATGGATTTTTGGCAATTACAACAGTTGATCTCCAGACCAACATGGCTTGCTCAGTGTAATAGCACAGGCATGGAATTAGAAATAAATATATTAAATGGAGATCACATCACATGGGACATTGATTCTGCTTTACAGTAATAATATTCTGTAGTCAAGTACAAAATATGCTCTCTGGCTACCCTTCAGAGAACAAGATTCTCTTTTTTGTTCAATTGCCTAATATACTTGTATTTTTTTCTAGTTATAGCATCAGTTTTGGTTTAAAAAACAAAAAAAAAGTAATATGACATTAATTTGTCCTCAGTTATTCAAGGCAAAAGTTAGCAGTATTTCACACACTATTGTAAATTTTTTTACCAGTATTGCCTTACCAGATTTATCCTCATTTATCTTCTTTATTGACAAAATTTTAGCAGAGATTTCCAGATCAAACTTCTGAAAAGAGACACTGAGTAATTTTGGACTGACCATCCAGAAAAAAAAGGTTCTGAATATAAACGAATGAGTAATTTGAAAAGATATTTTGCTTCCCTGTAAGAAAATCACACAAACAAAACCTCCCAAACTGACCATCAGACCAAAATAACCTACAAAAAACCCACACAGCACAATATAATTAAATAAACAGCAATATTTAAATGTATCAAAGTATGCCATTACCTACAAGATAAATATAACTCAACAAAGAAGTAATTTCAGTGATCCTCTTCAAATTCTCTGTTTTATTATTTTTCTTGATCATAGTTTGGAAAGTTTTCTTTACATGAACTTGTTTCTTATGTTATCAAGGCAAAATGAAGATGTGTTTCACTTGGTGTTACCATTCTAGAACTTAATGCATTTTAGCCTGGATTTTTAATTATTAACAGCTACTCCCATTATGCCTTCACATTTTTTCTTTAAAAATAATCCAGAAAAATAAATAAAAATAATTATTAGTTCATGATGAAAGAAAAGCAAAAGTATTGGAAATATTGGATATGAAGTCTAACTGAGACTTTTCCTTCTTTTTTTTCTTCTTTTTTGTCCTTTTTCCTCCTGGATTTGAAATGCTGCTGCTTTTCATGGACCTGACAATAAAAAGAGACACTTTTATTCAGCAAGGCATAATCAATCCACTGCTGGGAGAGGAATTTTGGCACAACTAGAGGAGACTGTCTCTTGGAAATCCGCTCTGAACTTACAGATCCTTCCAGATTTCAACTCTGACCTAAATTCTTTATGTCTTTGAGTCCTTGTGATTAAAAGTCATAAACTGAAACTCTGAGGGGTCTTATGAATAGGAGTTCTGAAAAACACTGATTGTAAATTGATTGTTGCAAAATTGTTGCAAAATTATTAACACAAGGCATAAAATCAATTGTGGGACAATGTCTGTGGAAGTGTAACTCTTAATACATTAATTTTCTAATAGTGTTACATACAGTTGCTATTTATAGTTATGTAAAACAAAATTTAAAAAAAAAAGTGTAGCAAAATATGTTATCATATCTGTCTCCACTCCAAATATGTTTTGAAGAAAATTCTTTGTCCATTTCTGTAAAAGCAGTGGGAAGATAAACCTTACAAAACAAAATAAAATGAACTGAAATAATTTGCCTTTTCTTCCAGGAAAAAGAGATTTAAAAAAAAATAACATGAACATTTCTGTTAATGACATTGCTTTGGTGAAATATCTCTACTAATGAAAATGCATTTTGATTTACTCACTAATAATTCAATATCTGGTAAAATGTTAATACTACTTCTTCATTCCAGCTGATAATTTTGTCATCTCCATGACAATCAAAATGCAAAGTATAGAAAGTAAAAAGTAGCACATGAGATAAACTTAGCTAGTAAAGAAAAGACAGAGACCATTTGTAGTTATTTCAGCTTTTAGAGCCCAACACCTATTAGTTTTATTTCTCCTGAGCTGCTTAATATGTAAAAAGAATTCCAAATTGGTGTTGCAACAGATGTCTGTCCAGTTAGGTCTGATTCCATATCCTCTTATTAGTGAATGAAATGATTGAGCTCAATCTCCGGTGGTGTCTGAGAACCCTAAATATTGAAAGGCAAAAACTTCATGGAAGTCTGATTTTTACAGTGCAACGTGCTTCTGAACCCAAATTGTTTAATCCTTCCCTTTGAGAGTATTGCCAATGACAACGACGCTTTGCAGTGTAATTGACTGATGGAAAAGGTCCAATATGTTAAGGAACCAAGGAGGAGTAGAAAGGGGGTGTATCTGTTCTTTCTCAGTGTCATTTGGCAATCTGATGAGCTCTGAGAATTTGTCAAAATTAAATGACCATGTCCAGACAGAATTGTTCTTTTTCTCTGTCTTGGAGCAGCTTTGATGGCAAATGGGATATTATTTCTATCTTTCTGTCAGACAGTTATAATGTACTGTGTTTATAAATCCACCACTAGTCTGATTTTTGCTAAATGGTCTTTCAAAATCTCCTTACCTCCTTGAATAAGCAGTACTGCCTAAAATGTCATGAGGTGCCAATATATATTAAGTTGAAAGTTCCCTTGATGTTTTACTTTTTCCAGAACCACTAGCTACTCTATAGTATTTCTGAGAAGCATATTTTCTTTGAGGTCATAGATGCCAAGACTAACAAGTATAATTTTATGGATGCAAGAAAATAGTATGGTTCTAATTTGGGAATATATGTTCTCTTACAGAAAATGCACCTGTGGTAAAGTTTTTTGTGAAAAGATACTGTAGTATATTTCTTTATTAGTGAAATGCTATCTCTCTATAGGGTACTCCCCTTCTCCTCTCACAGCCTTAACCTGCAATTACTGCAATAAAATACTGTAGGAGTCCCAGAAACACAATTCTAAAAGGAAAGAACTTCCTGAAAAGCTACAATATTAATACATTAGCATTTTGAAAATTACACTCTTTGAAATGTACCAGTGTTGGAATGGGTGGTAATTCTGAAAGACTCAGAGGCAAATATACTGTCGCACTGCAAGATAAAACTAGTCTGGATTTTTCCAAGACACTAAATTTGAAATGTTAACACTAAATATTAGAGTAAAACCATGTTTCAGATTCCAGAAAGGTATTGTAATATGAAAAGCTATGATGAATCCAGAGGATTTCTGGCTTGTTTTTTGAGCTCCATAGAAAAGGAGTTTTAGAAATCTCTAATGCAAACTATCAGCAAGTCTAATCTGAAAATATAATACAATTAATGGCACATGGATTTTTAATTTTTTTTAGCATTAAATATGAATTTGTAACTCAGCTTAATTCTTATTCATAAACATGAGTAATTTTCTGTCAAACACCTTTCAAATAGAGTTTCTTTAGAAATTTTACAGGTTTATTTTGACTAACCATGCTATCTATGGAGTTTTTTTCTTCCATACCTATCAATTTAAAAGATATTTCACTAACAGTAAAATCAAACCTATTTTGCATGCACACATTCATATATTCCACAAATACACATTCATACACATACACATTATGTACAAAGTACATGCATCTGTATTTATACATCAAAGTGATTATGAAATTAGTCTGAGTGGAAAATTTTGAACAAAAAATACAAAATGCTGAGAGTCAATCTAAACTTAAGCATTTTTTTAAGCATAGAAGATGCAGTTAGGGCTGAAATAGTGTAGAAAAAAATGTATTTTACATATGTTTTTCTGATTTCTTTCTGATTTTTTTAATTTTGTATTTTCTTTAGAAATTCAAAATACTATGCACAAATATCTAAATAGGATAAGAACAGACATACTTGATCAGATCAAGGATCCCCCTATGAAAGCATCATATCTCTGATGTTAATGATCAGTAAGAGGTACCTAAGGCAAGAATTACAAAACAAAACAAACAAACGAAAAACAAAACCAAAACAAAACCAAACAAAAAACCCCAAGCACACAATTAAGAAAGAAAAACAGAGAGGGAAATTTGAGAATGATTAACTCTTTCAGCTCCCAGTAGGTAGCATACTTGGATATTTTACTGAACATTTAATATGGAACACACCATTTTAATGTACAGACAAGTGCCTCTATCTATTCGTGCTGCGCTGCCCACACCTGCCTATACTTAACATCCCTTGTGTCACTTTGTGCCAACGAGTTTCAGATTTCAATTCTTCATCAAATCACCAATGTCTGGAATATTTTCTTTAAAAGAAACTGTTAATGCATTGCTTCCTTTCCTCAGTTGTTCTTATCTAAACAAAAAGTTTCAATCTATATAGTCTTCCCTCAAATAGCTGATCATACTTGCCATTCTTCTGGCATTTCTACAATGTCTTTTTCTGACCATTGCTGACAGTTTCAGAGATCTGAAATTACAGAACTTCTTTGCAACTAGAAGTAATTTAGAGTCTCCTCTTCTACATATATCATTAGTATTATTTTTATTTATTACTTCATGTGAAAGTAATTTCATCTACAAATTTGTCACCTCTTCATTTGATGACCTCCTCATTCAGTACTGTCCGATCTTTCCACAAGCATTTACAGCCACATTTAGACTTGACTATTCTCAATAATTTTCTGTCATTAAGCAGAATTTGCTACCTGTTTCCACAAGTTAAAATGAAAGCTTTGCAGTCAAATAAGAGGTGATTAGATTAAAAAAAGGATATTTGATGTTTTTATATCCACTTTTTTGCAATGTTTTATCAAAACTGATAAATAAAAAAATCTTTCTTTGAAAAGTATTTGAGCAATCTTATCATGAGCAAGTTCCTGTGATGGGGGTGGGAAAGGAAGAGAGGAAAAATGGTGGGGGAAATAAAATAGAAAAAATCCAGCATTTTCATTCAGCTGGCTTACACTTTTCTGGACACTCTTATTCTTTTGTTGCTAAATGAAAAAAATCTTTTTTCTCAGTCACTCATACTCTTTGCTTTGGCAAAATTGCTAGATAGTCCGTAAAGTCATACATTCCACTTACTACAGATAAGATATTATTTTACTTAATAGATTTTTATATAGCCACTGGGACTTTTTTCTGCTTTTATATGAACATTGTATGGTTTCCTTGATAAACAGGATTCACCTCGTACCATTGATACCAGGTGTATCTGGTATCACTGAGGAGACAGAAATGTGATCAGGCTTGTAACAGTGGCTGAGCCTCTTCACGGAAATTGGAGATGGCATCTGGGTTTCCCACAGTCACTTCTGTGTCTTGAAAGATCATTAGATTCTAAAATGTCCCCACCTATATGTGAAATTATGTCTATGGAAACTTACAGGTTAGCCTTGAAGAAAGCATGTTGTACTTTTCTTTTTTTTGCACATATCACAAGAATAACCAGGGGCCCTATTCAGCCCTCAGGGCTGCATCCAGATTTCTAGTTTAAAAGATGCAGTCTCCATTCTGCAGAAATCTTATGCTGACAATGACTAGATGAAATACAAGGATAAAATAAATCCACAGATGGAGAAGAGAGGTTTAAGGTGACAGCAACAGATACATATATTTGCATAGACAAAGAGAGCATGCTGCGGCTTTGACCTGTTGCTGATTGATTGCAGTTCATGCAGAATCTCATGGAGATGGTAATTCTGTGTCTCCATTTTACGTCCTTGATAAATCAATGTATCCTACATGTTGTTGCCATAGACATTTCAAGTAAAAATTGCAGGCATTGGTATGTTTAAATAGTCATCAGTTCTTATATTACTGAAGCTCATTGAGATAAAAACTTCTCATCTTTTCTTGAATTTTGTAGGATTTTTTCTTCTAAGATGCAGCAAAATGCCTTTTTTTTGCTTACTTTTCACTTCAGAAATTATTTGTCAACCAATGGACAACAGAAAGTACTTCCACTGAAAATTAATTTTGAATCTTTCTTCTGGATTTGAAGGAATGGAAATATAATGACTGACAAGAGATTTTCATAAAATTCTGGAGGAGGCAATCAGAAAAAGATATCTTCTGTTGTAGTGTGGATTTTTAGTTTTCTCTGTTTAATGCTTCATTTATTTATAAGTTTTTTATGTAATGNATCTTCAAGAAAGATTATCATTTTTGTTGCAGTAACTTTCCTTAAGCAAACCATTGTATTGTTAATCCCAGGTCTTCCTTACCCTTGGCTGCCTTTTCTCAACATCCATGAACCATGAAATATTCAAAAGCAACCTACTATTTAGAAATGAGAAATCAATGGTTCTGTAAAGGTACTTAAAATGGTCAGCCTAAAAGAGGAGCAAGAGTAATATGAGATAACACTATCAGTGTGGGTGCTTTAATTAGGTTCTTTATTTGTAGTCTCCAGAGTTTGATTTCTAACCTTTAGATACTGTTAATCACTACAGGAAAATTCCAATAACTATATAAACAACTTAGGTTTCCAAATTCAGAAATTCCCAGTAGATGTTGAAGTTCTTTCCTCCTCCTAACCTCGTTGTGTTCTTTTTTTCTTCTAAGTGCTTTCATCCCTTTCAGTTGTGACTACTTAAAATAAAAATATGAAAAAAAAAATAAAATCAGCGTAAAAAAGTGTTTCCAGATCATAGCAAATTGGCACATCCATCTTATGGAGCTCTGAACTACAAAACTCAATTCTCATAGGCCCATGAATTCAGCAAGGAGCTTTCTCTGCAGTGGTTCCTCATTGCACCCTCTTGTTTATTCAAATAATAGCCACACATATTTAATAGATATACAAAAGAAATATAAATAACAAGAGAATTGTATTCTCATTTTTAAATATTACTTTTGATAAATGAAGCTCTTTTTCAAACACACTGAGTCGTGGACTTTGCTCATTTGGCAAAAGCCGTGACTACAATATAACAGCCTCCATGAAGTGGGTTTCTACCCTTTGGTCTTCTTCATTAAATATCTCAGATGTCCAGTGTCAGTACTAGGTTGTGGTCATCTGAAAATCCATATCAAATAAAGTAGTTAATTTCCTGAACTCTTTGGATAAACAAACTCATTTATTCTGATAAGTGAAAGCACTTGGTAAAGCATATGCTGCTGGTCTGAGCAAAAGACTGACTCACTGACTTTGTAGATAGCTAAGATTTCTTGTGCAGGTGGCCTAATTTCAGATTTACAGCCTAGGCCTGGAAATTTACTTCACTTTTTACTATACTACTGGACCTATAACAAAGCTGAGAATTAAGTAACACATTTACCAGCATGTACCTCACAGTTTCTTCCATGTTAGTCTTCCATTCCTGAAAAATCATAGCCCTTTGCAGTTATGGATATCTAATTTGGACAAAGGTCTCATTGGGAAGTCAGTTAGGGTCTGCAGGAAGTTCCATGAAATTAGTACTTCAAAAATTGGGAAAAAATCCTTAAGTTTGGATAAAATTAATAAAGCTGCTATACATTTTGTTCTAAGATATTCCTTCTGCGGTTGAATTTTAGATTTTTATAATCTAATAATTATTAGATGACAATTTGTTAATAAGGAAGTTTTCTCCAAGGTGGTGTGCATACACTCCCTGTGGAGTGCACAAGACAATCCACTCGGGTGCAGGAGGAATTTATTTTATCATTATGAAATAATATATATTTTTAAAACTAGCTAATTTCTTCTTTGTCTCATTATTTTTAATATCTCATTTTATGCAAGTTTTATAATGTCTATAATATGCTGTTATAGTAGTACATGTATACAAACTATAAAGAAAACACGAACGTGCGTGTATTGGCAGTGAATGCTCATAATTTTTTTGATATGGTTGCACAGTCAAAAAGGTTTAGATGTGACTGCAATGAAGAATCAATGACATTTACAAAACCTTTTTAAAAGTACAAAAGATTTCATGTACAGAAGTCTCTTGCCTAAATTTTGTGAGCAAAATTAAAAATTGCAGCATAAAGCACTAATCAAAATCAAGATAGTGCATTAAAAATCTGTGAACAGTTCCATAAATAAACACTCTTCATAATCAAAGCAGCTTGTAAAAATCATCTTCCTATCTGATATGAGTGGCATTTAAATTCTTCCCTATTCCTTAACAATTTCCCTATTAGGAAAAAGGTCAGAGATAAAAAGAGTTACAGATGAATACACTTTAATGCAGCATGGAAAAGAAAAGCCTCTTTTGTAAAGAAGACACATCTCTTGCTAAATCTAGCTAAAATAAATTTTAAAAATATATTTCCTGCTCAGCTATAAAATACAAGCAGCTACGTATATGGAACAATTTTTATTATTTTTTTGCCAGTCCTTGACAGAAAAATTATGCTTGGTAATTTGAAACTCTTATACACCATTCACATGTACCTAATAAATAATGACAGAGAATTGGGTAAGCCTAGTGGCTTACATGTCTGAATAATATTTACTTAACCAGAACATTAATGCATCACTTTTTTTGTTTTGTTTTGTTTTCCCTGGGCTGAACGGTTCAGCTAACACAATTGCCACAGTCATTCTCTCAGCAGAACTGAAATCTACATTTAAGTGCCATCTGTGAGGCAGTCAAAAACTGGCTGATTCTGTGCCTTTGTTGTCCTGTATGATGTTATGCCTTAGTTAATAACTGGGAACTCAAGCACAGAGAAAGATGAATCTCTCTGATGTCATTCCCTTCATTGTATGTGAAGATCTGTGCCCCACCACCTACTAAGCTTTCCCTGACTGACCCGTGTTTACCTTCTGTTGGTGCCACTTCCCACTGTGTTATTGATGTGCTTTTCTGCCCAGGAAGCCGTCCTTCTCAATGCACTTTGTTAAGCTCGGGCCATGGGCACACACTGTTCTTTGTTGTACTGTATATGAGGAATGTTTTTGGAGGGGAGCACTGATGGTATCAACTATTAGGAGTTAAAGTGTCTTCGAAGCCGCAGAACCAACACATAGCACTGCCAACACACTGTATTGCAGGGATTAAACTTAAAAGCTGTTCAATTTCGAGGTTTTCTTCTCATCTCTAAGTGCCTTTCATTTACATAACAGAAAGCTATATGCTTCTAAACACACAGAGTAGGCGTGTTTCCGTCACTTTGTGATTCTCTTCTCTTATTGTTTAGGTTTTCTTCATTTTGCATTGTTCACAGCTGTGCAGAATGGCAGACAACATTTAAGATCAACAATACTATTAAAGGAACAATGTGCCTGTCGATTAACCTCTAAATAAACCACATGAGGAGGCAAGGAATTTGCCTTTTCAATTTGACTTTTTTTCTTTTTTTTTTGTCTTATATTTATAGGTGTTTCCCAAAATGCGGAGTAAGTTCTCAATAATGAGTTAGGGGAAGAAAGGGGGAAAAACAGTATTCAAAAAAACTCTGTTTGGCAGGAAGACTATTAATGAGGTTATGGTTTGGTCAATACATGCCAGAGCCCGATCGTGAACATTTTGGGTTTCCTTTCCCAAAAGAGCAGAAAATTCACCTCTAAAAATAGTGGGAAATGCTCCTCCTGGGCTTTTTTTTTCCTCCTCGTGGTACTGGTGGTGTTTTCACTAAACCTCTAATACCTGCTTATATTTCCTGAGTAAGTGTACTGGCGAACCAACTCACTCTTTTTTTAATTCTTGTCATTATTCAGAAAGAAATCCATGAAAAGGTGGCTGTTCACTTATGAATAACAAATCCTGTAAAATTAGACCCTGAATGAGGTCTTTCCTTTCCTTCCCTCTGTGCAGTTTGTCTTCTAAACTTAATCGATTCTGACTTTGTCTCTGCAAGAAATGCCAATTGTGCATTCTGATCTGAGTTGACCCACCTAGGGAGAAAAAAGTGTTTCAAAACACATGTGGAACAAAAGGCTTGATGAAGCAAAACGATGAAATGATGACTAATGAACACTGTGATTTAAAACATCTAGCCTTTGGAAAAAAATAATATCTAGAGAGTTTTCTTTCCTGACTGCCACCTCAAGTGAGTTGATATTAGGTCTGTGACAGCATTACTAATTTTCTTCTTTCTCCTAGAAGTGCAATGGTCCATACTATCTTATTAGTTATGCTTTTTATTGCATAAATGTTGTGTCTTCTTAGCAGAAATAAAGTATTAATGAACTTGTGTTGACATCAAGGGGACCAACTGGATTAATGGATGATATACATGTTAGACAGGGGGCACTAAACACATCATCAGAGCCTGTTTAATCTGAATGGCAGCATCTGTGATGCTCCTGAAACAGGAGGCATATATGAAAAATTTGTTTTCTACCTTTACTTGCAACATTAATAGTGGTAGTAATTAAACATTTATTCTTGCAGGGAAAATCAATGTACTGATTTGATACATCAACTAGTTTCTTTTAAAGTGGATCCTTAAATACTCAGAAAGGAAAGCAAGTAAGCAAGTGCAAAACAAACAAAAGACAAACCCAGACTTTACATGATTTTAACACGTCTACCACATGTGCTTGATTCTAAAATAATAAAGTGAACTAGCATTAATAGCATATTTTGATAACATCTAATATGATGTTTAACTTATTTAAGACAATGAAAAACATTTTCCTCTGAAGTGTTTTTATTGTGTTTCTCCCCCTTTATATCATATGTCTGTAGAAAAGGTGAAGAGTTTTTTCAGTGTGTGGGTTTTGTTTTTCAGTTACGGAATAATCAGGAAAAACATCAAAATTAAGCAGTGAAGATCTGAATCAGCCACTTTCTAATGTATACTATCTGAATTCTGTGGGAGGAACAGGAAAAAAAAAAAGCCCAAGAGGAGAACTCCCTGCTGTTTTTAGAGGTGAGTTTTCTGCTCTTGTGGGAAATGAAACCCCAAAAGAGAAGGCAGTGAATACTACTTCTCTGGTATTTATTACAAACCCATTAATCATTAATGTTCTATTTTGTTAGTCAATCAGTCGTAACAGAGTTTCATAGAGCCTTTGTTGTAATTTGGCATGTCTCAACGTCATTTTGTACAAAGCTAATCAATGGCTTGTATTCAAATTCAAGATTTTAAGGATTGAAGAAATAGGTTTGATATTTCCCTAATTGAAAGGTCTAAAGAAAAGTAATATTTCATATTTGACACTGCCTTTTTCTTTATCGATCACTTGGTAGAGCTGGAAAAGATCACTGATGTCACTATTGCTTCCCTGCTTCCTGTTTTATTAACGATGATATATTGCTCTCTTTGGAAATAAATACACTGGAAGCAATATACTAAGAATAGGCAAAAGTGCCATATCAGTTCTAGTCATTTTTTAAATCTCCTTATAGACTAGTTATGGGTGAAATACTACAAGCATACTTATTAATTCATGTTCTGTTTGTAATTGAAAATATGGACTAATTCAAGGCCTAGTGCTTTAAGATAAAAACAGTTCTAATATTCTCAAAGTAGATTTTTTTTTCTCTCTTTAGACAAACTATTTAACAACTTACGGATCAGGGCCTGTTAATTTTTTCTCTAGATAAGCAGTAATTTAGGGTTTTTTAGTTTTTAGATTTTCATTTTAATTGGTAACAATGTTTTAATTTAATTTGAAAAGGAATTAAAGTAGGAAACAGGACTACTAAGGGATTCGCAGCTAGCTTTACATAATGACTTACTTTTTACATGCCAGTAAAGACAATTTTAGATCTAATGAGCGATTTCAGTAATTATTTGTAACATGAATAAGCATGGCATTTGCAAATATAATGATGCACTGTGTATCATCATATCTCTCTCAAGAGATGTAGCATCATATCTCTCAAGACAGTTCATAAAAACACTTCGTTCATCAAAATCAACGACAAATGTACAGTTGCATCCTATATATTGTTTGTAGAACAAAAATATCCATAAACATTTATCTTTGTCTATTTCTCAGCTGCAATGTGCTATAGACACATCTTTTAAATGCCAGCAGTGCATTATAGAAGATATGACTAATCTAGAGAATTTCCATTTGAAAGAGAAATGAGTAATAATTGATTGGCCTAGATCCAAAGTCACAGTGGGGTTCAAAAAGCTTGTAAGTGCCCTCATAAAAATAGAAGCTGTATCAACCAATTGAATTTAATTATATGTGAAGGTGATGAAGGAGCTAAACAGCCTGTAATTGGAGTCCAATTACTCAGCTGGTCTTCCATAAAATTAATTCATCTGAAAGTTTGCCATTGTCCCATGCTCGAGGCCTGCTGCTGGTTTAATTAGTTAATACTGAGGAATCTTGAAACATTACATTATTTTGTCTTTATTGGCAATTATGGGTTAAGGAAAATTGTGTATAAAATATTAACATCTGCTTCCAGCACAACTTGGAGAGGGCAAAGGCAAAATATCTTATACTTAATCATGTTAAGAGGAAGAAAATGTCATTAAACACAGAGAAAAATCTTCCCGCTAGTCAAGGCTTATCAAATTAAAAATCAAGGTGCAAAAGATCATTTGAATGAGATGTAATAAAAATATGAAGCATAAGAGTTTATATAGCAGCTTCATGTAGAAGCAGTTTAAATCTGTTACAGAGTTCAAGAATCACTTAGATCCAGAGGAAAACCAGAGAAGAAAATAATTTGGATCACCTTCCTTTTACTCAGTGGTAGTATCCATATCCTTCCTAATAACTATGGGAGTGAGAGCAATAGGATTCCCTGGCTTCCTTCACTATCAGCAATATACCATTCACATTTAAACATTAACATTAAATAACAATATTTTATTCTGAAAAATGTTTTTGTAAAAGGCTCACTCACTCAAAAGCCAACAGCTGCTGAATATTGTTCCAGCAATTTCTGTCTCTCTTTTTCATATAAAACCTGTGTAGACAACTTGAAATTAAATGGAAAGGAGACAGGAAGTACCTGTGCTTAAATTAAACTCTAAAAGACAAAAACATTCAGTCCTGGTTTATTTCAAAACTATTTGCAGAAACTGTAAGATTTTTTACTGTTTTAACAGATTTTAGATCAGTCATCTGGCTGGGTTGAAATCTTTTATTCTTATGGTAATCTCAGAAATAACAATCATTGAAAACAGAAGTACTGTGTGATCAGAAGTGGGAACTATGTGATACATGAGTCCAAAACGGTTTTTGAACTTGAAATGGTGAAGGGGAAGAAAAATACTTGATGAGTCCCAGGAATGGTATGCATTTATTTCCCCAAAGACTCATTCATATCTACAAAGAGCTAATTATGGTATGAAAGCTATAAAAAGTTCCATTTTGGAAAGTTTGGGAAAAAGTGTATCAACAACAGGCTTTTTTCATTTTTTAAGAGTTAAGAGTTAAAATTTAAAGAGAATCCATTTTGTGAACAGTGCACATTGGATTTAAGTAGCTTTTTAAAGACTTATACACACTACAGTACTTTCTCAGACATATAATAAACAATTTTATCATAGTCCCATTGAACATACGCAATACAAATTGCCAATGATGTTTTCTATACCTCTTCCAAGAGTAGAACTATTGAAGTGTGTTACTTTTTGAACTCATTTTATTCAATTGAAAATGTGGAGATAAATCTCTACTTACTGGAGTAATATTAAAGTCAGATTTAAAAAAAAAAATACATTGTGTATTTCAGAAATTGTGAGAAAGACCTTAATCTCTTAAGGGCTAGATTTCATGATGACTCAGAAACGTAAAAAACAAACAGAAAACACTCTGTGAAAAAATGAGTCAGAAAGTGAAGAACTTCATCTAACTTTTAAAGAAAAATAAATATAAGGCTTCTTTTCCTAAACTTAATGTGGAAAGTGCTGGAGCTTAAACATTCTTTTAAGCCATAGAGATGCATTAAGTTTCTTTGATTAATCTGAACTATTTCTATGCTCTGCCAGCTCTGTAAAACATGAAGAAATGAAACAAAAGAAAGATGTTGAACAGCACACTCAGGAAGGCAAGGAAATTATACTGATAGAACCTAAGGGCTTCCTGACAAGGGAGAGTCTGCCATAAAAACTACTACGAATTCTCCAAAAGATTTGGTGAACAGATATTAAATAGAATTCACTATATGTAATTAACATATAGGATTACTCCATCATGGGTGATAACAGGCTAATCAGTGGATGGATGACTTTTAAGGTTTGATTTCTGTGCTTTTCCTTCTGCTCATGGGAAGAGGGCCAAGAGCAGCCCAGCACACAGGAAGTGAGCAGCTGCTGAAGAGGTACAGAAGTTCTCCCTGTTGAACAGAGATGGCAGGACATTGCCATTAAAAATGCCAGCATTCACTAAGGGAGGAAACACAAGTGTTTGTCTCAAACCTTTTGCACTAATTTGAGTGCCTGCCATTCAGATATGTGAATTCATTTGCTGTACAAAAAATCTGTGTTTCCTGTTTAGAATAACAGTCAGAGTTTATGCAGAGTCAAAGTGACATTTCCTACCAAAAAAATATGTCTTGTCTGTCTCCTTCTCTCTCCTTCTACACTCCTTAAAAAGCAGCTCCAAATTATAAGTACCAACTAACAAAAAATATTTTCTTTCCTTGAGATGGAAACACTTGAGTAAAAAAATAGCATTGACTTTAATAGTATGCAGACAGTGAACTTTATCCTCCATTATATTTACAGACTGTATATATTCTGTTTCTCATTCATAACAGAATAAATATGTAAAAAGAAAATCTATGACACTTTTACAAATTATTATTTACAGTTTACAATGAGTGAGAAGATTTCAGCCTTGTATATCTACCAAATCTATATAAAACAAATGGTTCTGTTGGCCCTGGAAATACCGAAATTGGAGGGGTATGAAGAAGTGTTATGGGTCTTATTTATGGGTCATTTTACTTAGATCATGGGCATTGAACAGAGATTTTTTTTTACAAGTTGTATAGCCACTAATTAGATGAAATCATAAAAGGTTCAACAAGGAATGCAACAAAACTCCCCCTGTCTTCCTTAAATAAATATTTTGTTGGAAAAAAAAGAGTCAATATTGAAATATTTCTGTCACTATATTTCATTTAGCACTGACAACGAGAGTAGCGATATAAGTGATCTGGTACAGTGTCCTCTGTCTGCATCCATGCACTCACCAGAATGAAACTATTCTTCTCTCTAGAGGAGTTCTTCATATGCCTTTTTCTTCATGGAGAAGTTCCACCCAAGTAAGTAGCATAACTTGACAGCTTCACTCATGAGCAGAAAAAGTCAGTCTTACACTTCTGTTAGAGTAAATAATTGCTTTGACTGAAAAAAAATAATTTCCAAGGCAAAAGCGGGATGTATGTATTGACATTTTCACATTGTTGAAATCTATAATCTTGCAAGAAGTCAGCAAACAAGCTGTACTTAAACAAAATTGCCTGCCTACATGAAGCTATTTGCAAGACTGGGACATAAAGGAGCAGTAATCCATAAAGACAAATTTATTTTTATTTCACTTTAATGACCTTTAATATTTGCAGAGCACTTTAGAAATGAAAAATGGTCCATCTGATTTCTACATCAGATGTGTGTGCTTCATTTCATCAATATTCCACCTGTATGTGCATCATTCAGATGGCTGTTCAAGGGCTGGTGACTGACTCTAAAATATACTGTCAGAGCCAAAGAGTGAGATGCAAAAAAAGACTGCTTGTGCTCTTTGGGGTTAAAGAGCCAAGCCCAAAGATTGCTCTATATAGATATCTAATTAGATGTGTATATGGGTCTATGCTACATGACATGGGACTGCAAACCTTGCTTTCCTCAGGAAAAAGGAAGACCAAGGCTCTTTGTCATTCCCATAATAAATTCATGGTCTCTGTAGCCCCTGTTGTACTCTTTGTGGCAGCAGTGGCCCCATAAGAAAAGTGTATCTTTCTGAAATAGTAAGGGCTGTTTTTACATGTAGGGAAAGATTGCTTAGTCTTATATGGAACTTTTCATATAAAATTTTGCTACACCAAATGTTGACAAAGGGTCACACTGCTTTTACCCCTGCGTTTTAAACTGGAGGTTAGTCTCCCTGACAGGACTAAATATATCACTTCTTATAATTTATACCCTTACCTTGTTTAACTTGGTTAATTATTTTCACTGTCTTAAGGCAGAATAGTATTTTTAAATTGGGTTTATTTGAAGGAAGGGAGGTCTGCAGCAAAGTTTTTTAAAATGTATATATTTGTGTCTGTCAGTATGTGTGTAATAGCAGGTGTTTTATACCCCACAGAATGATTTCCATTTTCACAGGAATCAGGGATTTAACTGTGTGCAACTTAAGTTTGATAGTTTTGTTTTGGTGGAACTCTAAGCAAAAGGAGAGGCTTTTTCCTATTTTGCTGGCAATTACAAGTTTTTACTGTTTTATTTTTCATTCATATTCAGCCATATACTCTCATTTTATCATACTTGTAAAACGCTGTTTTAAAATTACACTGAATGTCATTTAGAAGTAATGTCAGCTATGGACCAAGTTCTGACACACTCATAAACACAACCCTCCATCTATTCCTTAATAAAATGTTATTGAGGATACAGATTTGAAGAATTTTTACCTGCTTAAATGTCTAGTAAATAGAACATTTATGGAAAAAAATTTTCTATAAAGTGTGATAATTATAAGAATTATTTTTTAAAAGATAAATTATTTGATGGAAAAGAAAAAAAAAAGCTAGGTAGTCATGTCATGAGTTTAATATTCTCTATAAACTGCAACAAGAGAAAGGCATAGCTCTTGTCACCGCATAAGTATTGAGATAAAATAAAGAGTATTAAAAGATTTTGTATCTGATTCTATGAAAACTTTTATTTAATATTTGAAGGGCTATTTCTGTGTGACATTCCATGCGATAGTTAGTCTCCACAAATAAACTATTATGCAAAGAAAAAAGATATTTTTACCTTACTTCCCATTCTATACTTGCACAGGAAATAGTCTTCCATCCCACACACATCACAAACCTATACCTTTTGCCCCAGTTTCCACAATCCAAGCACAACTGTGGCATTTAAAAATGTATATCTTTCCCTGTCTATATTAAATGACAGAACCTGGAATAAAATTAAAACATTTGAAAAAATTTGAGAAGCAAAAAAGCCAAAAACTTAGCACAGAAATCCAGTATCCTTTGTAACTACACAGTCCATAACAGTCATGTTTTTTACAGTAACACTTTGACTTGAAATAAACTAGAAATCTTTCCTCTCCTAAAATGCTGGAATGCTTAAGGCCTACCCTGAACTTTTCAACTCCTGTATATGCCTCTTGGATATGGCTCTGTGCTGGCTGCTGAACTCCAGCAAGATCATCTCTGCCCTTCCAACATCAGCCAGCTCAAGCACATCTGACTGGGAATTGCTTCCAGTATTGTTTGCAAATGATTTTTTTGATCACCAACTGTTTCTCCCTGCAAATACTGCTTCATGCATTGCATGTAGAAATTCTCTACTAATGCTCACACACATATATGTAAAAAACCTTGGATGTTTTATGCTAAAAGAGTAGGATTTTTTATTTGCATAGCTATACAAAAGAAAAAAGAAAGAAGAAAACAACCACCACTCCAAAAAAAATCGACCAATCCAATCCAAACCCAATCCAAACCCACAACCAAAGAAACAAACAACAAACAAGTAGAATGGAATAATTTTAACAATGACAAGAGAATAAATTTTTTCCATTATCTGTGTCTGTAAAGACAAGTGACAAGCACAAATTATGTACAAAAATAGACTTCACCTGCACAAGTTTCAGTTACTAATGTTAAAATGTCCATCTCTCTTGTTGCCCTTAGTACTTGGCAAATCTCTTCCATGCTGCCTTTCAAATCTTTTTTCACATGAGTACTCAGGAAAATCCTATAATCTGTATTATGAATCAAACATATTTTAGAGGTTGTAGAGTGAATCCATGGAGGCTAATAGTTACGATACAATAAAAAAGTGAATATTTTCTTTTACCAATACTGTATGCATAAAAGTATTCCTCCTGTGTCTTTTTTTCTTCATTTAAGTATTCTCTGGAAATATATTTTATTAATTTAAGGTTCTCCTACATAAGTCTTCTTTACAGAAAAATACTTGCATCTAAATAACTCTCTCTATAAACTGATATGAAAGCAAGGTCTATATAATTAAACCTATCACAGTGATATAAATTGGATCTAGGAAACACACACGTCTGTACTCAAGCTCATTTGCTTGCAAATTTGTATCATAAATATTGTGGTATTTGACATTAAATAAATACTACTAATTTGAGCAATACATTTGCAATTTCTAATTTCACAAAAGAGTGGAAAACTATTTTGTTAAGAAAAAAATACGAATAGTGCATAAAAATGTGGCATTTTACAGTAAAATCTAAAATCCACTGTTAATTGGATTTATTACAGTCAAAGAAGCTGAGTACAGGTTTCCAAAATCTGTCTATGCACAACATAGACAAGAGCAGCTGTGGTTTATTCCTTCACTGAAGTCAAATTTTCACACTGAACTATCCCATACCCTCCCATTCCGTGCTTCCATTAAGATATTAATTTCATGGGCTTTTGATAAAAGCAGATGGAAAATCAAGGAGTATTTCATGACAGTGGCTTGCAAGTAAGTGATGGTCTCTAGTCTTCCAGGTGGCCCACACAGCTACTGCTGTCACAACAGGGACACATCTGTCATTTGATAAGCAGTGACACTTACTGATTGTTGTAGCCTGAGACTGGTTTAGAATTTCCAGCATATTTTGTAACCCTCTGCAGTAAAAGAAGCAATACTAAACAAAGTAAAACAACAAAAAAAATCACATTTCTGTACAGCTGCTCTGTGTACTTTTTGGGTAAAACTAACCATAATCAAGGTTGCTAACATGCTAAGTAAGAAACCTGAAATAACAGCTATAGAAAAATTGTGATCTTTACCGTGAACTGAAGAGATTAGAAATGAGAAAGCTGAAAGAAATAAAACTTTAATCTTAATAGTTTATTGTAGAATACAGTATCTGAGTTTAAAAGCTTTAATTCCTAGATCTATAAAAGATATCTCCATCTAGAAAGGAAAAAGCAAACATGTACTTAGAAAAAACCCCTGAATTCCATGCGAATTTAAAGAAAAGTACTGCTCTTGTACTGCTCTTAAGACAAAGCTATTTTCATCTTGTTTTCTTGAGATTGATTGTCTAACTTTTAAGCAATCTGCACTGGAGACATGACAGGAAACTTATGGAATTGACACAATGAAATATGAAAAAAACTCTACAATTTTATGATGAAAATATATATTTTATCTTCTATAAGACATAACCAGCATGTACAACTTAAAATTACATTTTCAAAGAGAAAACAAAACAAAACACAAAAAGAGAAGAGGAAGAAAACTTTGGGATCATGCTGTCATTCCGCACAAAATACAAAACTGATTTGGCTTCCTGTTACAAAGATCTGCATATATATAATTTAATTGGTCTTTCATGAATAGTTGCACAAAATTGGGCAAAACCTTCTAAATCATTTAACTGTTCTGCCCATTTAGTTTCACATCTTCATTTTTTGCTGTTTATTCTTTTTAGATCAGAACAAGAAAAAAGAATAAATTAATCTAAACCCAAAAATCAGTTCAGAAACAGATTAAAATTTACTGTGAAAAAATATCGTTTCTGCTAATTCTTTTTATCTCTCCTCTCCATATTTTTTTTTTATTCTTTCTTTTGCAATAGAAGCTTTACAATTTGGCTAGAAATGCACATATTCTATTTGTAACAGCAAAACATTTTAATATAATTTCCTTAACCATAAAAGAGTGTGTTTTTAACTCATATATATGTTTATGATCTAGTTACATTTCCTATTACATTAAACGGAAGCTGATAGTATCTAATATCCAATTTTGTTCCCCATGGTTTCTGACAAACAAAATCACTACTGTATTCACATTAAAAATAAATCAAACACATTATTTTCAGTGTTGCAACATTATGAATTGCCACAGTCCCCTGGTGGTCTTCAAACAATGTTAAAAACACAGCATTGAAATAATAAAGCAAAAGGAAGAAAGTGAAAAAGTATTTTATAGCCCAGAATAATATGTTTTATACATCATCTTTACACAGTTTCTTCAGCAATGTTGTCAAACTGTGAGTTCACTAAAGGTCTCTAGTTGACAGTGTAAAACCATGAAAAAGGTTGCATAAACACTCTAAAAGACGATAATACACCTATACAATACACCTTTATAATTCTGGGCTTTTTTATATTAGCAGGGTTGATGTAGTGTCTAGTAGAAACACTATATATTTCCTACATTTTGCTTTAGCAAGTCTACATATTCATAATGACATTGTAATTTTTTAATACAATTGCATCTGAGAAATTTGTGCTGTAATGCAAATTGATTTCCTTAAAATAGTCAGAGTATGCATTATCAGTTTCTTCAGATATAAAAGAACATCCACGAAAGAAACTGAATCTTTTTCTTTCAATTCATAGAGGCGCAAAACTCTCAAAGTCTGCAGTATCTTCCATCAAGGAAAATTCTACACAATGTTTTTTTTGTAAATGTGTTCCAAGCAGAATCGTGTTCTGTTTAATTGGATTTCTATTTGTATTGAAGTATTTAATTTTTTTCTTTTCTATGAGGCATTTAGTATTATTTCGGGAAGAAATATTCTGTCCTTGTCAGTTAGGGTATGGTACAACATAAAGGCGAACACTGCTCCAATGTCATTTTCATTTAGCTTTCAGTTGCGATTTTCTGATGTTCAGATTTTGAAAGCTTAATGATTGTTTACTTGAACCCAGGAAGCTGGAGGAGCAGACAGACTTTATGCAGCCCAAAGAGGATTTGGAGCACGCAACTGCTCTCTCTGTGGCTTCGTTATCTTCTTCTCCCTCTTGTGGCCCTCAATAGTAAGAGCAAATAAGACATTTTGGCATCCAGCACGGCTCTTGCTCCTGTAATAATTGGGGAGAAAACCAGACTTTGGGGGAAAGTGTCATAGGATCCAAATGATACCTCAGCACTGGGGGGGCTTCTGCGCAAAGTGCCCTCCACTTGAGAGGAACATGGGGATAATGATGATGGCAGGGTCGGGAGCAAAGCCACCTTTGCCATACTTGCCCTTGGGGACCCTGTGACACAGTGAGGAACTGGTCAACTTTCCCCAGTTCTGCAAAAAAATTAAGTCCAGTGCTTTTCTACCAATATTTTCAGCTAGGGATAAGGTTATGAGAAGAGAGAATCCACATTCGTATCAGCTGGTAGGACTGCATTTCTTGGGAACATCTTGATCCTGTCCCAGAACTGACCTGGAAGGTTAAAAATTAAATGGAATGTCTAGTGCAAGATAGGAATAAATTAAAGTGGGAGAGGTTTCCAGACTAATTTACAACTGGGTTTACAACCGACTTTGCTCTCTTCACCAAGGCTGCAAGATCACTGAGGCAATTTCAAGGCAGAGTTGCCCACTTCAGTTGCCCAAACCAGTTCTTTCCTGGGCTCTCAATAGTAATGACAACAAAAATAAACAGCATTTAAGTGCCTCTTTGCAGCCATATGAAATAAACAGTTTAATATTCTGACTTAAAGGCCGCAAATTGGTGGCTATAAATATTGTACTGCATTCAAAGTTCTGTATAAGCCATCTGGTGACCATGTGATTAGTGTATCTATGGGGCAAAAGGAGGAGGAGGAGGGGTCTTGTCATGCCCTTATTTATTTTCTGTGCTCAACTATGCACTCACTTAAAACCCAGCCATATGCTAGAGCATCTGTTATAGGTAGGGATTTTTGTAAATTTTCTTTTTTAAAATTGAGTCGATTTTGCCCTTTAGAAGCCTACGCTCTGAGCAGTACTACAGAATGACATTTACTGCAGACCAAATTATTATTTTATTAGGAGTTACAGTGTTTAGTTTGAACAAACAGCAGAATTCCAGTTTGGAAATAAATTAGTACCTTAAAATGTATAGTACTAAACCAGCCAAATCATTCCTTTTTACTTGCATCCACCAAAGGATATATGATTAATTTTAACTCTGTGTGCATATTCATACACAGAGATTTTCAAGCTGATTTTTCATTTTCTTCAGCATGTTAATATAAAAACATGCTTATTTGCCTTAACAGAAAGATATGCCACACAGCAGTCATAAAAGTGAATAGCAAATTCTGTGCTTTATTGGCCCAGTGCTCATATACACATAATCATCATTTAGTTTACAGAATACTGCTCAAGGCAGTCTTGTGAAAGTAGTATGCCAGTATGCCGTTGGGAATGAAACCAAGAACACAACAGTTTTTGTGGCTTTCCATCATGCCTCAGAAAGAGAAGGTTAAGCTAAAATTGGCTCTGCAAGAATAATAGAAGTATACTAAAAATACCCTCATTTTTAGTCATACTTTCTGTTTTTTTTTAAAAAAAATAGTTATTTCTGCAGTCTATGCTTGCTTAAAATATCCAGTGAAGGGAGTTTCATTTATTGATATCACAGGACCAGCTTCCAGTTTCACTACTCCAGCTTTTTCAGGAGAATTTCTATTCTTTTGCTAACTGAACTAAGTGCAAACTGTAATGTCAGGCTGAGAAGCGAAATGTAGAAGCTCATTTTTGAGAGCATATCAATCGTTTTTTAACATGGTAATGTCCTACTCCTGCTACTCTTCTCCGCCGCGAACAGCTTATGTGGGAACACTTTATTTCCTTTTGCAATACTCAGTAAGGTAATGCCATCTTAGTGAACTTTTCCCCTCTTCCAGAACTCCAAGATTATCCAGGCCGACACATGCATGTCACTGTCACTCTGTTATCCTACTTTCCAGCATTAATTTCATGCACCAGATCCCATGATGAACCTGCCCTGTGCCACTTCTCAATATTTATGCTAGGTCAAGGTGGTAGAATTTAATCTTGCAAAGTGAGCTCAAAAAGGCCATACCAGCTGCCATGTCTTAGTAAATCAGATAACAGCAATAGATCTAAAGACCGAATGAGACAGAAGTAAGTGAGATTATTGCATCTGTTTAAATCCTGTGTCCCTTACAACCATTTTGAAAGCACATATTTTTAAGTGACTGAACAATAATATTGTTAAAACGTAATAAAAAACAGCCTAAAATGTCATTTAATTTTTTAAATTTTAATTGTGGTTTTGAAAAAAAATCATTGTCAGAGACCTAAGAGCAGCTGGTAAGAAGTTCAGATGCAGGTCAGCATACAGCCTAACTGAGCTAAAATTTCTGCATCTTTAGCCTAAATTAAAAGAACATTAAAGATCAATGTACTGTGATTTGAAATGGCAGTTTTGAGCCTAGCACACAAACAATGTGTAGAAATGAGGACAGGGTGTTGTCCTAGAGTGCTGATGCATTCTGAAAGCACTGACAAAAGCTTGGGAAAATGAAAGCAAAAAGAAAAGAGGTTTTTTTGTTGTTGTTGTTTTTTGGTTTTTTTTAACTTAAAGAAATAGAATAGGGATACTGTACAAGGACTGAAGATTGCCCTTATTCTGAACTGTTCACATGATTTATTAAAGTTTACTTATGTTCAAAGGGCATCCAGGCTGGTAGCTACTAGACTTCATAAAAATCTAGATACAAACATTCATTCTAGGAATGACAGACCCTGGATATGAATCATTCTTCTACTGGCTCGTTCTTATACATGGCACCATGGATTGTATTGTTGCCTTGGTAGCTTGAAGAGTGTTCTGCAGTAGATATATCCTGGAGGACATATTTAATGCCCTAGCACCTATCACCTGTCAACATCCATAATTACTCAACTTTGACGCCATTTCCAAGATGTTTAAGTGATACAAGCAAGAAGGAAAACATTACCTGAAGAGAGAATCCACATTCTTGTGAGTTGGTAGGATGACATTTCTTAAAAGCATTTTAATCCTGCTCCAGAACTGACCTAGAAGGTTAAAAATTAAATGGAATCCCAAGTGCAAGATAAGAATCAATTAAAAATGGGAATAATGTATTATTATTTTCTATTGACTTTATTATCTGACAGAAAATTAGATCTCAAACATTTTTTTAAAATTTAAAAGTATGTGTTTCCTTCTGAAATACAAACAAACAAAAAATATTTACACTGTATATGATACTGCTGTGTTTCTTTTTATTTATAATTTGACTAAAGTGTCTTTTTTCTCAGACAATCAATCTGCAGGATCATACCATAGAAATCATGATATTTTCCATATTGCACTGTGTTTTCTTATTTGAAGAGGGAGATGGCATTGCATGGTTGGTTTCCTGTCTGAGTAACAAAGACTGAGAATTTTTAAAATTTTCTTTCTGAACACGAACATATATTATTTCTGATTTGAAATTCTTCAGTAAAAGAAAAAACAAAAAACAAAACAAACAAACAAACAAACAAAAAAACCCCACCCAAACCAACCAATGAACCAAAAAACTGACCAACCAAAACCATCCTCAGAAAAACAGTTATTCTCTTTTAGGCAACTCTGGTATTACTATGAAACATTCATGGCATTCCTAATAACTGGATGAGTGCATATGACTGACTATAAAGCAGTAACAATTTGAACTAAAGATTTTTCAGCTTGGAGATATTGAGAATCCTTTCTCTATCTCTGTGACTCTCACACACATCCAAGAAATGTCTGGTCCATGACAATTCTGTCAGATGAACAGGAAGAGTTGGAGCTGTGAAACAGTCAGCTCCCAGTAGGAGAAAAGGAAGACTTTTCTTGAAACAATTTTTATTTATTTTCATCAGGGTCTTTCCTTGGCACAACAATGACCCAATATTAATATTAGCTATAAAATCTATATTTAATACATTTACATCCATGAGTGCTGAAACGACTATCAGACAGCACAAGGAAAACACAAACTCATGACTCTCAAAATTGAATGTAAAGTGATGTGTTGGGTCAACTAGTGTGAAAGAAAGATACGAAGCCAAAGAACTTAATAGTCTAAACCACACTTCTAATGTTCAGAATAAGGAACAGAAGTGATAGATAGCTTTAGAGGTCAAAGCATAGACAAAAGCTGGCTTCTGAAACACAAGTATAGCTCTTCATCTTGTCTGATTGAGGGTCAATCAGAGTTTGATGATGAGTTTGGTGGGAAGGGCACAGTGAGGCAACCTGTGGTTCAGTTTAATTCATCCTCACAGAAACACACTCATGACAGTGAGAAAGTGACAGACATCAAAAGTGGAGAGCAGTAGCATACTGCAGGGGAGAGCAGAAAGCACAGAACCTCACATCAAAGCTGGCTTTCAGCCACTCTCAGGCAGAAGAACTTCAGCTAGGAAAAGGCTCAGGTATGCAATTATTTTTTAATATAGCAGGAACTGAATCTTCATTGCATTTTTTGCATTAATTCCATCACAAAACTGGAATTAAATTGTCAACGCTTGCTTTTGTCATCACCTTGCAGAAATGTGTATTACCTCCAACCTTGCATCACATCAGGGAAGGGTGTCAGGGACACAGCTAAAAGACCAGACTCCACTACCCAGCAGCAAGATCCCCCCTGACACAAAACTGAACAAATTACTGCACTCAACCACCTCCTGAATCCAGTCAACCTTGCTTTTCTCTTGAGAAATGACAGGCTTCTAGCATAGAGTAGTGTGTGTTGCAGTCCTCAGAGGATCATTTAAGCTTATAGACAGGAAAAAGCCCCTAACAAATATCACGTATTAAGTTACAATCTGGAAAACTCTTTACAGTGGAAATGTTGACCATCATTTGGAACAGCAACTGGACAAGCAGCAGGAATACCTTTAGAAATGGGGTAAAATCAGCTGCTCAGCTGTATTCACCAGCTGAAAGAAAACTGGAATGATGACAGTAGAAAAACATGAAGAAAAGATAATAAAATAGAAAATCTATTTTTCCACATTTTAGATAACACTGTTTGCAGGTTTCTTGCAATTCCCAAAGTATTTTCAAAAGGTGGATCTTTTTTCCATATCCCTTCCCTCCTCTTTGGCTGGAGTGGGGGTTGGCAGCAAAAAAAATAGAGAGCATATTCATCTTCTATGGCACAAAGCCCTAGATCAAGTACTTTTTGCTTAACATTACCTGTATTGAAGTGTGATTTTTTTTTTTTAACATCACTTGTATTTCTTGAATTTCAGGCTCAAGATCATGCCAGGACTGACAGACAGCACCGGGGTAAAAATGATGTGATTCTTTCAGTGCTGTAATTTCCCATGTATTCAGCTTTGTATTCAGACAGAGAAAAAAAGATTATTCACAAGCCAAGATACTTTTGTGAAGCTGCTGATTAGGCCATGGTTTAAAAATGGAGAGTAAGGAAAAACGGGCTTGTTCTCCTTCACGGTTGTGCACCGAAGCATCGACTGTGGAGGGCCTTAAGACTGGTTTCAGTGCAATCAAAGGAGCTACACCTGTCTGTGCCTCACTCTCCTGGAGCTAGGAAAGGAAGCTAGCTTTTAACACAGTAGTTCCCCGGTGCAAAAGAGAAAAAATAATTTGCAGTATTAGATCATGGCTTGCTTTGGCTATGTGCCAGAAAGGGAAAAGCTTTCATTGGTGCAGTAGTCCCAGAGATGCTAAGAGTGAACAAGCCTCAGAGAACAATTCAGACATGTCTTTATGGAACTAACAGGGAACATAGCTTTCATAAAACACAGGCCATTTTAACTTGAGACACTGGTAATTCAAAGGGAAAGCCTTTTAATTGTGTTATTTTATCAATGAGAGGACAAACAAGGTTAAATGGTGAGAGATGCTGAATTAACAAGCTATTTGCCTGCAGCATTTTTTTTTTTTTCTGGGAAGGAAAAAAAGCCATAATTATTATTCAGCTTTATATAGGGAAACTTTTTTCCTAGTTTTCACTGTCAGGCTCTTCCAATTGATTTTATCATAATTCAAATGCGTGGCAAAATGCTTCTGAGCACAAAAGCAGAGGGCTAAGCCTTACTCTCTTTTATTACACCAGAGAGCCACTAAATAGCAATGGATTTTGATTTAGATTCCTGAATTAAAATTAAATCACACATCCTAAGGAAAAATGATCCATAATAATGAAAGTCACACACAGGGGGATTGAAAGTGCTATTGAATAATGAAGAAAACTACAGTAGCAATGAATGTAAGGGACCACTATACTTTAATGAAGAGATATTTCTGAAACAAATGTCTCCCTTCAGTGTTTTCTATTGATAGTCTGAATATTATAAAACAAATTATGTGAAATATGAATATCACAAAGTTCAAATGAATTACTTACTGCCTCTTCATTTGAGTTGCAACATTTTTATGTCAGCGCTGTAAGAAAGAGTTACAGGTAACCACGGTGATTTTTAGTGCAACCTTCAGGTCAGTATGAATACACTGTTTTCAGTGCCCAAGGCTGCAAATGTATTTCCATTTTGCAAATACCTACACAGTGACACTGGCCACTGGTTGGTGAGATTATGTGCAGTTCCAATATTTACATCTTTCTTTTGCCTTCAAGCCCCTTTTATTGATTTTACAGATTAAAATATTTTTCCCAGCAGCAAGTTGCTAATCTCCCTTTTTTAACTCTACTTGATTTTCCATTTCAGGCTCTATAATTCCAGTTTGATCAAGTACTTTTTAAAGTGAACCTTGGTAGTAACTAATTTTTAGCACAAAGATTTAGTCTTGCAATATGGGGGGAAGATTTCTTGGGAAAAATTCATGAGACCTGGCAGCATCAAAATTCTTATTTGACTCGCCACAAACTGAATAAATGAAGACTGTGCAAAGCAGGTTCATGCCACATTTTCCAGAGGTCTGATTTGAGCACAATGTTCAAAACTCCCATTGTTTTGTCTTTCAGTATTGCTAACAAAATGATAAACAGCATAACATTGATCCTATTGTTTGAAAGAAGCCTGGTGTGTCTGTGCAGCCTCAAAACTCAGAAAAATAATTTCCTATCACTTTGTCAAATGAGACCAATTCACATGGTGAGGAAAATCATTAGGAACACAACCAAATCATGAGTCAAGATTTTTTTTCTGAGAAGTGCAATTACTACAATCACTATGAGATAAATTCACTAGAGATTGTTTTGCATCTGATATCAGTCTTTTTTGAGAAAGATAAAGATTCTGGTGTGGGGAAGAGGGTGGTGATGGAAGCTTATAACCCTAAAGCATAGAGGAAGAAAGCACTTCTCAGTTATATATTGATTAGGTACATTCAGGCTTCAAAAATGTTCCAAAATTCTTATTTCTTAATTTCATTTTGTCATCATATACAAAAGGGGGAAAAATTCACTTTTAAAATGGAAAGTTATATCTAAGAAAGAGATCAAAGTACATTCTACAGTATTAATCTAACAGGAGATGCAACTCATTAACCTGGTGTTTTAGAAATTCAACTGAGATATGGAAATTCTTCTTCCAAAATCATCTTTATACATGGAGGAATATGATTTTTTTAAAATATCATTAATATTTTTATTTTTTATTTTTATTTGTTGTTCTTTTTTTGTTTTGTTCTTATTATTGTTAATAAATTCAATTAACTGAATTATTTTGAAAGCAGAAATGAAACTTGTCACAGACATGAAAGATTAAGAACTCTGCTTCTTCTCCATTAATCTAGTACCATGATAATTTTTGCATGCTGGTCTCCCTGAAGATACTATACATTCTTTGCTGTTCTCTAGGACAACTTTAAAACTATAAAAGGAGAACAAAATAGAGCCCTTCTAGAAAACATGTAACTTGTAGTTTTTTCACAGCCAAAGCCTCCTCTTCTGGAAGGGCAGAATTCCAGTTGAATGATGGAAACAAATTAATGCTGTTATCTGTAGTTTTGGTGAGTACTCTTAGTATTATGATCTTATTAAAGATCTGTGGTTATAGTAGAGTTTAATATAAAATGTATATATACATATATATAAGTTGTGCTCAAGAAATATCTGTGTGATTGAGCTCTAGGGAACTTATCCGTTCCCTTCCTTATTGATAACAATGAGACTTAGATAAGAGCTGTGCACCTGCTCAGATTCATACTCAGAGGGGTAGCAAGTTGAAGTAGCTGCTCTGTGGAAAAATTTTGAGTCCCAGCTTCACCTGGCCTGGAGCAATTTGTTTTGTTTTGTTATGTTATGTTGTTTTGGTTTGGTTTGGTTTTGGGGTTTTTGGGGTTTTTTTGGGTTTTTTTTTTTTTTTTTTTTTTTTTTATTTATTTTTTTTGTTGGTTGGGGTTTTTTTGTTTTATTTTTTTTGGTCTGCAGTGCCATCTTGTTTTGTGAAGGAAATTGGAAATTTCAGGGTCCTAAACCAAAGAGGTGGTTTCATAATATTTCTTGTTATTTCTTCAAACCTCAGGATATCCAATAGTTGTTAAAGAACTTTCCATTTTGGAGTTCCCATTCCATAAATATCTACTCTGGGGACTGTTGTTCAATTTCCTTGCCACTATCTATAATACCTAAAAGAGGTTTTTGTTGCCAGGTATGTTGCTGCTCTGGCCTGCAAAGATAACACAGGCTGAAATTGAAGAGACAGAAAATATCATGACAGAAACACAAGTGAGAAAAAATGCGCAACTGGTTCTTATAAGCCCTGAATATTTACTTTTGGATACTGAATAAGTTTACCCACGTCAGTATCAGGGAGCACACCTTGTTACCTCTGTTATGTCACTCTCCAGAAATGTTAACTTTCCAAACGTATGAGATTTTAGATGCAGATCTTACTTATTTCAGCAGAACAGATGGGTACGTTTGCTGTTCAATAAACATACTAAGAACTCCTTTCACACCTCTAACAGTCACAGCTTTGCACACCCATGTGCTGTACATCTGTGGATTATTGGCAGTGAATTTGGCTGCACAGTAGGAGTATCTCAGGTTTAAAAATTTCCCTGTATCTATTCCTTCCTTGTAATTCCTTTAAATGTCTGTCTCTCCTTTTGTGCATCTGTTCACAGCTTTGACCACAAAAAAGAGACTTGCAACATTTGCAAAAATTTTGAGTCTGGCAGCCTGTATGTGCGAGTGTGAGAGTGTATGAGTGGTTATAAATGGGACAGGGAACAAAGTGCCTTTTTGTCTCTTTTTTTTTCCCCTTTATTTTTTTAACAGATCAGTTTTTCTCCTGCAAAGGGTAGGTACAAAGCTGTGACCTTTTTTTTAAATTGCGAGGGAGAGGAAATGCAGAGATGGGAGAAGGATGTATAAAATAAGGAAAGTGTAGGGTAAGTATTTTCCAGTAGTGCTAGTTAGCCCAAATAAGACGTTGTACGAATGTAGATAGATTTCTTCCTGCTTTGGAGCTGTCTCATTCTGCTGTGATCCCAGTATTTCAGGATGGAACTGCACTGAGAGATGTCCGCAAAACTCCTAAGGACCCTCAGTCTGCGTCTGTGACATCATTATGGCCTGTCCTCCTTTTGATGCGATTCCATTTCCCTCACTTCTAGGTGGAGACAAACTTTCTGTTTTCTTCTCATTCAGGAACAAATCATGAAGGTTTATTCCCATATTGGGATATCAGTATACCAATAAGTTATCCTTTCTATTTCTGCATTTTCACTTTTCCATCCTCATAGCCAACTTCTTTTCCTGTTTGTTTTTTTTTTCTTTGACAATGGGAGGCATTTTCATCATTTTCATCTCCTTCAGATCTACTAAATATTGACTTTTTTTAAAAAAAAAATAATATTGGCAGACCAAGTGAGTGCAAATTCCATGCTGGTGATGTAATATCCAATAACAGAAGAGTGCAGTTTCCTGCCTGGTAAACCAATATGTACATCTCATTTTAAATCCCTCTGTACACTGACCCCTGAAGTTTAATAAAGACACGTTAATTACTTTATACAATGGACTGATTTCTACAGGTTGCTACTATAGGCTGTTACATGTTACTATTGCAGAGACAAGTTGTAGTTAGTAACAGTATTACAATACTGAGTTTTGCTCTTTAAGAGACTATAACACTTTTTTTTTTTTGTTCACAACCCTCAAGAGAGAATAGCCAAGGACAGTACTAAAAGACCCACCTGGCCTTTTTTATAAACCTCATATTCTATCAGCTCTTACAAATGTATGTTGCTATTTGATGTTCTCACCAGACAAGTTTGAAAGATCAGAATAATGACAATTTCAAGTCTGTTTCACCAAATATTGTGTAAACTGGTACCTGTTCATTAAAAGGGACAGACATAAATACATTTAATTACTTATCTTCTTTTATATATATATATATACATAATGTCCTGCTTACAACTTTCTCTCAGACAGATATATTTCAATATAGACAAGATAGACAGGTAAAGATAGAGAGTAACAGAACAAGAACTGTAGTGGACTCAGGTGCTTTACACCATGCAAAAGGTTTGAAGGAACTTTCATGGTGTTCCAGCATGAGCAGCCAGTTATGACACTGTCCCCACAAACCTCCAAACTTAATATGACTAAATTAGAGAGGAAGAACTTCATTATTATGTGGGTGAGTGACTGTGCACTGGAATAGATTGCCCAGAGAGGTTTTGGAGAGTATCCCTCACTGGAGATATTCAGCAGCCATCTGGATACCATCCTTGCATTTTGCTCTGGGATGACCATGCTGGAGCAGACAGCCTGGACCGTATGACTTCCTGTGGTCCCTTCCAACCTCACCCCACTGTCATTCTGTGATGGCTGCAAATAACAACAACTAGACAATAACTTTACAATCAAGCAGAATATTTTTTACATTTTGAATCAAAATATGTTATCAAATGTCAAATAGATATCCTTTGTATGTTAAATGCATACACTGATATATTTTTGAAATATTCTCTTTTCCTCTAGAGGGTGGGTACTTATCTTCAACAGAAACAGCAAAACTTTTGGAATACATAAAATCTATACAAGGTAATATAAATTGTAAACTTTTATTGTCCTTTGAAGTTCCTCATGAGAATATAGATGAGCCAAAATTGTGAATTTGTTTTTGTTTATTGTCAAAATAGAAACAAAGAGAATATCATCAGAGAGGATATTCACAGAGTTGAATAAGATGTCTTTATCAAAATTTTTTCTTTGTGGTGGCTACTCCACACAATGCAAGATCCAACTACTATATGAGTCTTATAAAATAGGTAAGAAAAGGTGTCCTGGGTTGTAGTANAAGGTAAGATAAAGCAAATAAAAGGGCAAAAACAATCTAGAATTTTCCTTTTGGGGTCTTGTTGTACTAGAGAGACATAATTATCTTTAAAAAAAATCAGGTATATTTTAATTATAACAGATGAAATTGACAAAGGAACTAGATTAGAGTTGGAGTCAATAGTCAAGTTAATAAAATTTCCTATGGTGATCCATTCAATCATTGTGTACATTGATGAAAATGCTTAGCTGCAATGATATGTTGCTTATAGACTGAGTAAATTAAATTAACTTCAGAGTATATCTTATTAGACTTTGAAAAAGAGTCATTAAGTTACTTCTGGCCTTTGAATTAGGAGAATGAATTAACAGAAGGATGAGAAGTTGCCAAATCTTACTATCAAAATTTTAAATCTGTCAAAGATAATAATCTTGTATTTAATTGAAAATAATAATTAGGAGTCATTGACCAAGGATTTACTACATCATGTAACTATTCAAAATGCTATTTATGCATGAGAATTTCATGATTATTTTAAATCTTTATGTGTATTACTTAATGATTTAAAGAAGGGGACTTGAGTGAGGGGGAAGATACAAAAAAATTATGCTTGAAACACCAAGGAATTAATATATAGGAAAATTTTTCAGTGATGGGACTGAAGTACTTGGTCATTCCAACAAGATTAAAATTATTTTGCAATACTCATTCATGCTGTGAATAGCATTCACTCAGGCAATTCCATTAATTCAGTGATACTTCTTTAGTGTTAAGTATCAGCATAGATTGCAGTTTCATGCATTAAATGAAAAACTGAAGTGAGTTGTCAGTCATTTATTCATTTGAAATACAATCCAGTGCACTGTACATTCTGTAGCTAAATGGAATTTGGTTTTGATAGACTAGTTTTGATATGTCAGGCTTTCTGTGTTGTTTTTTTGGTGGGTCTTTTGGTTGATTTTTTTTTAGGGGGTGGGGAGGGGCTGGTGTGGTAACTGTGTGGATGAGATAATAAAAGAAAAATAAATTATTCAGGGACTTCCACACACACTTTTCTGGTCATTGCTTCCTTTTAAGCTCTCTATTCCCCTGTTCACCTCAAACATAGACTCACACTCTAAGTTCAAATGTGCTAAGAGCTTTAATGTACTTCACTCAAGTAAAAGGAAATTATTATCTCTATTGCAAGGGCAAGCAATCTTGAACATCCATGGAAGCCCTGGGTCACAGAATGATTTAAGCATCTTTAGTAAGTAGAGTCTTTTAACCAGATCCTCTAGATGCACCCTTTTATAACTAGGAAAGTAGTTATGGGCATTTTATATACTTCATTTATTGTCAATAGTAGGATGAACAGCAATTTTTTCTATTATTTATCTGTACAAATATATATGCACAATTCTCTGATGCTTTTTGCTTTTCACCACTCAATTTACCAGATGCAAAACATATGTGGACCAATATTTACATGCAGGGTTACTTAAATCTATTTACTACTGAGGTCATAAATATTGATAAGACACTGTCCTCGCACTCCACAAGCACAAGTTATGAGTTTGCTTGTATTCTCTTTTATATACATTCTTCATGTAAGACCACCTTCTTCTTCTTCCTACAAGTGGACAAAAAAAGGAATGGACATCCAAAACCTGTGCCATCAAATGCAGATGGAAATGGCAGACTCAGAAAATTTCAGTCGGAGATGTTATCCAGAGCTGTGCAAAGGACAATGGCAGGGGGAATTCAAATGGAAGTAAATTCAAATATGATAAACATATAATAAATGCTTCCAAATCATCAGATTCAAGTATTATAGATAATAATGTAAGATGGTGTTCACATTCCGTGTACCTTTCTACAAGTTTTATGTCTACCTCAGGACTTGGTCAGGCAATTAGTTCTTTTCTGCATGTTGAAAATGCCTCATTTATTGAAGTCTTGTTAAAATCAATTATTGTCAATTAGTGGAGCAAAACCTCAAACAAAATTTTAAGACTTTAATACATTAATATGAAAAAGTCTTACTACTTGATGATGTACTAAAGGATATATCTAATCAGAATTCTGATTTTCATCCCAAGAATGTAATAAATAGACATAAAATGCTGTCAGAAATCACAATGACAACTAATTGTGTCCTTTTGTTTTGATTAGGGTGTGGTTAACAGACCAGTACTAATTTTATTTGATAGCATGTCCCATTCCTACAATTAACTTGTAACTGACCAAACAAGTCATATGACTGTTTAGCTCATAATAGACTGAAATACGTTTGACGCATTTATTTGACAGAGTGTCTCCAATTATTCTTTTCTTTATTACTCATTTAGCTGTTCAAATTTACATGCTACCAGACTATCTATTTTCTAGTGAAAATTTACTTTCTTCCTCCATTATAGTGCTCAGGATCTGTACGGTTTCCAGAAGTCTGCTTTTTCCACCTTTTCACTGAGAGGTAATGGACTCCCAGAAAGTACGCCTCAAAGTGCATCTAGTTTTACTTCTGAAACACTAAAATTCTTTTCTCTTTCTCCCATGGTTTTTTACAAGAAAGAAGTAACAAAGATTGAGAGGAATTATCAATAATTGAACTACTATTATCCCTTTATTTTTGGGGGGTGGTGGGTTGGGGAAGGGATTGTATTTCTGTGCTTGTTTTACCTTAGATATCACCTGTACAGATATTAATTTAGGGAACTTTCTTGGGACCAGGTAGGAGAAAAGAGAAATACAAGTTTTCAGGATTTTACTGCATTTTTCTCCTGTCTCTGTTTCTTATTTTTGGCTCTGGCAAGGAAAACAACTAACTGTTTCAATTTAACATAAATTTCAGAAATAGTTCTTCTTTTACTGTACTGTGGTTTAAAAATCATCTAAGACAATTAAGAGGAGCAGTTCTAGAATAACTTGTGTTTGCATTCTCAGTGACCTCTGCAGGGTGTGTTTTTATTGTTTTTATAAGCCTGACTGCTTCTAAACATGAGCTGATACAAAACTGGTTATGGAATAATCTGACATTTGAATGCCCAAAAAATTTCTCTCTGTGAGCAACAAACCACAAGTCCTTTCAGATTTTTCCTTTCAAATAACAGAAAAAAAAAAGAAAAAAAAAGAGTTATATACTTTTTTGCCTCTATGTATAAACTATATTTTAAGGTAAGCTGAGGTTATATTTTCAAGAAATTTAGAAAAATTTAGAAATTTTATTCACTTTATACAAGCAAGTAGGACTATTATGTTTTGTGTGATTTCTATTAAGAGTGAATCAGAACAATGGGAGAAAGAAGAAAAGGGTAAAGTATCTCAGATTATATTCATTATAATAGAAGTAGTGATGTCACAGTCCTCTTTGACATATGAAAGCCTAAAAAGAAATTATTTTTTAAAAAATTTTATATTACCTATGTGTCATATACATATATATTAGTTTATGACTGCTCTTCTGTGATATATATATGGATTTTTTACCTGTCAGCAGCCATGTACCTGCAACTTCATTTGTTCTCTAATTTTGACTGCTTGTATTTTGCTCATGTGTTCACCTATCAAATTTCTGTATCGAATGAAATCTCTGTATCGAATTAATTTTTAACAATGACAGTTGCATTTTTGAAATTCTACCTGCTCATCCCTTCACCTAATTTTTTTTGTTAGGGTGATTGTCCACCAGTACTACTTATTTGAATGGGATTATTCACTTAGCAGCCATTGATTTGCACATCTAAATTTGCATGTATTCAGAATACTCTATAAGAACACAGAACCATACAGCGTTGTCATATAAATGTCAAAAAAAACCCAAAACAATACTACAACACCCCACATACCAAAAATCCTCTAACAGACCTAGCAGTATATCCTTTCCTTTTTTTTTAGTAATTTCTTTTTCTTTCTTTTTTAAATTGAACTAGTTAGGTCCCAAGATAATATGAGAAACAGGAAAAAAAAATTTAATCCTAAAAGTCAGTCAGAACAGAGAAAACCAGTACCATCAGGTGGAAGCAATCCTGTAATGCAGTACTGAACTTGTACATTTGAAATTCTATGCCAAAAATAATATATTCTCTTTTGCAAATTAACTGACTCTTATTTCCATCCAAATAACTTTTTTTTTTAAATTCTAATATATATTTCTCCTTTTATAAGCATTCATTATAAAAACATTTTATTAAAAAAAAATACTGGGGACAAATGAGTTACTGTGAAAATCTTCCTATATCTTAAACATTTTAAACAATATTAAATAAAAAGTGCCTAAAAGTTTGGGGTTTGTTTTGTTTTGTTAGTTTTGTTAAGTGTAGCTTTGTTTTGGTTTTGTTTTTCTGTGGGTTATTTTTGTTTGGTTTAGTTTGAATGTCTTACATTTCTCAGGTCTGTTGCTTTACCAAGGGACCAGTACCAGATCAGCACTGCCAGCTTTAGCAAACCTCCATTGCTCTAAAATTATCAAACTATTAAAATCATGAGGATTGCTGTGTTGTTGTATAGTTGTCTCAGCCAGAAATGATGACATGGATGGAGGCCCAGCCAGTTGAAGGGCTGTCCAGCTTTTCCCAGATCCTCTGGGAGCACAAGCTACACCTGGCAGGATGGCTGCAGAGCTGAGGGAGCAGTCAGGATATCCTGCTACAGAGAGCCGTGATCTCCCAGCTGCGGATCTCACAGTGTGGCAACACTCATGGCTCTTCTGCTACTTCTGCTAAACAGCTCCAGCTCTTTCTCTGATGACCTAAAGATATTAGTACTCCCTTAAGTTCGTATATTCCTTGAGGACCTGACATTCTTGGAAAAAAATAGTGGGTGTGATTTAGTTAAGGGTAGGAATGCCAGGCAAGAGAGAAATGTTTAGCTTGTCAGACAGGGTGTGAAGGAGAAAGTAAGATGGACAGAAATGTAACAATCTACAACCAAAAGATTTAGTTAAAAAAAGTTAATTGAATCATTGATACACCTGTGATATTATAGAAATCACTTTGCCCAGTAAGTTTCTCTTTTTTATTGCTGACTCTGGCAAATGTTCTCTATTCTGGGGTGGAAAGACAAATACAGGGGAATCTTACTGAAATCACCATTTAGATTACAAGAACAATCACGATTAGAGAGGTCAGAAAGAGTCTATAAAAGGGATTGTCATGAGATTAATTTAAGAAAATGGGTAAAGGAATGAACTGATGAAGCAGTACTATCAGGCTGGGACTGAGTTATGGAGAGATGTGCCAGATTTCACCCACAGAGAGTATAGTATGAGGCTGCCAAAAAGCATGTGGAAGCCAGTGGCTTCCTGCTGACTTCAAAGGCTTTGGATCAAATTCTGGACTCCATTCAAAGCTACTTTGTTTTTTTCTCACATTCCTCCCTTTGAAAAATAATTATTACATCAAATTTTCTCATTATCAAATACTTAATTATTTTTCTGCATTATTTATTATTAATTCATTTTTGCCAGTGTTTAGAAAACTCTTGCTCATTCATTTTCATAGAGATGTATACGTATCAATCATTGTCACTTGAAAATTCTGTATTCTATTTCCTTTCTGATTTTTAGGCATGCTGCTGACATATTTCCTTCATTCACAACTCTTCTACAGCCCAAGGTCAAATTCTGTTCTTGAACTAATTACAAACCAGTTCATATTTAGAACCAGTGCAAATAATACTGTCAGCAACACTTGATGACTTATTGTCATCATAAAAGACCTGATGACAAACAGAAGTGGGATTTTCTGCCTATAAATTCAAAGAGAGTATTGGTATCAAAATCTGTTCTGTCTTCTTTTTCTAGGATTGTTTTAGTTACTTTAATAATATTTTGTTGATATTTATTGCAATTCAAACCAAACAGACTTTGTTTTCTATGGATACATTGACATTAGCAGTTCAGCCTGAGCCAGGAGCGCATGCCAGAAGCGAGTCTTCCACACATCCACACAGAGCAAGGAGCAGAGTGGAACAGGAGCCATTCTTGGAACAGGAACCATTCTATGAAGTGAAATATGTTGCCGAGGGCCCAAGACAGTACAAAGTGACCTTGAAATAGCTCTAGTCTGTTCTGAAATTGCTATCTGTAAAGCACCTTTTACTTTAGCTTCATCTAAAAGGATACATTTTCTGCTTTCTAAGATTTCCCTGCAATAAGAAGCAATGAGCAATGAGGGAAAAACAGCTGAGCAATATTTTTCCAAATTTATTCCTGTTCTGAAGGAAGATGTAGGTGTAATCTGTTGGGTTTTGATTCACATTATGGTGTGGTCTTAGAGTATATGGCCTGGAGGCCTTTCAACAGCAAGTCTTCTGTAAAGTGTATTTTGGGACCTTGCCTAGGATGCTCAAATCAACCACTAAAGGAAATAGTGACCATCAGCCCAGAAGTACTCTGAAGTCAAAAAAACCCAACAACATGTATTGGTAGGTTGTTGTCAGGTCCTCAGCACTACTTATTTCTCTCTACAGATCGACAAGTAATCCCCTGTGATACCTGCTAATATGGGCATAGGCTACAGCACTGCAGTGGGCTATATCCCTCATCATTTTATCTGTGATCTCTCTTCCCTCTCATCTTATTTTCAGTCTTCGTTTTTATTCATTTCAATGCTTCTTATCCAAATATTTTCCTGATATTCACATCCTACATCATTCTCTCTAAACTAGAGAGAGATGGATTTGATGAGACGACTGTTATTAGATGGATAAGAAAGTGGTTGGATGGCTACACTCCAGAGGGTAGTGGTCAATGGCTCAGAGTCCTGATTGACATCAGTGACAAGTGGTGCCCCTCAGGGGCCTGTATTGGGACCAGTATTATTTGTTGCCTTCATTAATGATATAGATGAAGGGGTTTGCAGATGACACTAAAGCTGAGTGGTGCAGTTGACACACCTGAAGGACATTATGCCATCCAGAGGGACCTGGAAAAGCTCAAGGAGTGGGCACTTGGTAATCCCATGAGCTTTAACAAGACCAAGCACAATGTGCCCAACTAGACTGGGGCTTTCCCCCGTGGCAGCACTGGGGATGAATAGATTAAGAGCAGCCCTGCCAAGAAGGACTGTGCTGGTGGAGGAGAGTCTGGATATGAACTGGCCATGTGCACTCACAGCCCAGAAAGCCAAATGTGTCCTGGGCTGCATCTAAAGCCCTGTGGGCAGCAAGGGAGGGAGAGGATTCTGCCCTTCTACTCTGCTCTGGTGAGATCCCACCTGGAACCCTGCATCCAGCTCTGGGGTTCCCCAGCACAGGAATGACATCAGCCCATTGGAGAAACTCCAGAGGAGGGCCACCAAGATCATCAGTGGACTGGAGCACCTCTCCTATGAGGAGAGGTGGCGAAAAAGGTGTTTGTTCAGCCTGGAGAGGAGAAGGCTCTGGAGTGAGCTAATAGCAGCCTTCCAGTACCTGAAGGGAGCCTACAAGAAAGATGAAGTGGGACTTCTTACAAGAGCATGCAGTTCTTTGAGAAAAGGTATAATTCTGTATCTATAGGAATATACAGGACTGCATCTGCATATATTTCTTGCAATACAGGGTGTGTGTTTATATATATAATTTTATTTTTTCTGTATTTGTGTGAAGTGACCATGAGTGCATACATCAATATCTAATAAGAGTACTAAGGACTGATAAGTAGGAGACAAGAGCACTAGATTTGTCAGAACTCTTAGTTTCACAAATATATTCTTACATTAGTCTTGGGACTAAAACAAAGAAGATGCATCCTCTGCCATAAGGACCTAATCCTCCATTTCTCACCATCAGTTTTGGAGGATGCTTTTTATAGTAGGGAAAGGTCACTGTCCACCTCTCCAACACAAAATGCAGAACATAAAACAGTCACAGCACAAACTCTAAATAATTTTCACTCTAAGAACATTTTGTGTTCTAGCATCCAAGTCCGCAACGAAGAAGACTCAGCAAAAACTATCAAAATAATGAACATTTTCTTCAAATGATAAAGCTAAATGTAGTCTGCGCATGAATTGTAGATAACTTTTTTATTCTGTTCTCTTTCAGTTAAAGCATCTCCCAAACAAGACACTGAGATGTTACACAAAAGAAGTGTAGTTGAAATACACAGTGATAATTCGACGCAAGTTATAAAGTGGATGTAATTTCAGAAAAGTTAAAAATATTTTCTGTGTTCACTAGTAATTACTGGACAACATAATCCAAACAATCAAATAATTAATATTTCTAAAACATTTAAAGCCCCATGAAAGTGTTCAATGATTGCTGCATTGAGACTCAGCCAAATATGAGAAGAATTCTAATAGTGTGCTCAGAAACTGCCATTCTATGTAAATCCCTGAGTGGGCTACCTGTCTCTTCAGGCCTGCTTCCAACAACACCTTCCTAAGTTATCAAGGAACTTGAATGTATATATCACACTTAGGAGCATGAGTATTCTGTGGTTTATTTTATTTACTTATTTTTTAATCATTATTAACATTAAATTCATGGTACAAGAGTCAAAGTCTCTTCTGTAGAAAAAAAAGATTTTTTTATCCTTTATTCATATAAAGTAAAACTTTGAGGTCTACCATTTCTGATGCATGAAAATTTTAGTTGCCCTTTATTAGACTTCAAATTCTATGTTATCCAATGAATGAAGTATGTTAACTTCACTCTCTCTACATACTAACTCAAATATCAACAAATTTAGCATTTACTCAGTAGTCAGTCTGACCATACCTTGATTTATTCAAAGCTTTTTCTACAAAATAAGTTTTGCAGGACTCAAATCTGAAAAACAAAAGAGTCAAGGACACTGAAGGTTTGATCATAGCTCATCTCAAGATAATATTTTTTTTTCTTAATATTGCTTCACTGATAAAGAAAGTTGCTAACTTAGCAGAAAAATACCCAACAACAAACTTAATGGATAATAATTTCAAATGTGATTGTCAATATTCTGCTATGCATAAAGACCTTATAATCAGTTATGCAAAATCTATTCTATTTTATGTAAATCCTGAAGCAGATAGATAAATTACAAATGTAGGTCTCATGTCAGGAAACATACCCACAGTAAGTACATCTATCTCTTTTTTCAAAATATTTTGGATATTAGCCTTCACCTTCTAAATAATGGAAAGAGATTTTAATTTATTTTTATAATCCCTTTTAATGAGATTAGGTCAAATGTTATGTTTCAGCTGATTCAAATTGTTTCACATAGCTGTTTAAAAATCTTCTAAATAGGAGAAATAATAAGATATTGAAAATAAGCTCACTGGTAAAAAGGAAGCACATTCCAATTTCTTTGGTTTTCTATAGAAAATTTGAGGTTTCCAATAGCACTTGAGAATTGTGTTATCTCACAATAATTAACAGAAGTTATCAAGACAGTGGTGTGAGAGCAGTGTGTCAGCTCCACATTCTCCTACAGTCTCACAAGACGGTTTCTAGTGATCCTTGTGGCTTACTTGGAGCTGTCAAGTGAGTTCTTTTAACAGCCTGATATTGTATCGACAAGTAGAGCAAATACTGTGAAAATGTCAACAGTGGTCCTGAAAAACAACAGGTACTGTGAGGCACATTTGTCCTCTCCAGTGGAGATCAGAGGTACTTAACACTCAGACTAACACAGAGTAAGTCCTACTCCTTCTAAGAAGGCCACACAGAAATCCAAGCTGGGAAGCACTGCACTTTTCAGTCTTTCCAGATCAGATCTGGTAGTGGGGTAATGGGCACAAAGTCCATGCAAAAGTGCTGCAAGAGGAGGCTGTGTTGTTGCCTGTCATCATTGGCTTCCTGTCTTTAAGCTCTGATTTCTGTTCATTTCCGTCCTAGCTCAGTGTGAGGTGAGCAAGCTGAAGTGGCTCTGTGTTACAGTGTGCTTTAGCCAGGTTGAAAGACATAATGACATGAATTTTGCAAATATCTACCTTGATCTGTGATAAATCTCCCCCCACAGACCCCCCACGGACCCTTGACTAGCTCAGGTATTAGGGAGACCTTGGGGGGAAATCTATCACAGGTAACAGAGTAAAGGATATCAGAACAGGCTCTTACCACAGACGGTGCTTTGCAGAGATGGTTTATTCAGGCCTCCTTGGGAGTAACAGGCACAGGAGGCAAGGAGCGAGTGGCCAGGGCAAGAGGAAGGACACAGGAAATGCAGGCAGGTTTTATCCCTTCTCTGGGATAGATTAGTTGGCCTTTAGCCAACCAAGGTTTAGGGGGGGATGGACTATGAGGGGAAGGACCATGTGGCTATCTGTTACAGGGCTTTTGGGAAAAACCATTCCCCACTTAGAGGAATACAACAGATCTGTCAGCTGGAAGAGAGAAAAAAGAAAAGCAATCTTGCTAGCCAAAATTTGTTCCAAACAGCTGGAATTTTGGTGCTCCAAAAATTGGTTTCTGTATGGCCTATTTGGTATCAAAAGACTCATAAACTTCATAGAATAAGATGTAGGCTCTGTAAAATATAAATCTCTATAATGTGACTATTACAGCAAGGCAGGGCACCAAGTGATTCTGAAGCAAAGTCAACATCTTTGTATAATTCTGTGAACAAGAACTGTTAAGACAAAACATTAATTTTAGATTACAGTCTATCACCATATGTCTACTCTCCAGGTAGATGTGAGTTTTTATCAATGCCGACACCTTTTATGCTTTTCCTCGATCTCAAGAGGACTCTCTTGGACTCTGCCAGCCTCTCTCTGAGGCTGGTTAATGGCCTCTCACACTGGATCAGTTGTGCAGCCAAGTCAAACATGAGATAGCCTTGTCACAAAAAAGACTCTGATAATATAAAACACAGCAAAAACTTGGTTACTTTGTTTAGTTTTCTTCATATTAATTCCTTAGTTTGTGATTATTTTGTCACATACTAATTTTGCATGCAACACTTAATAATTGAAACTTTGCTAATAGTGTTTACTTCATCTTAGCTATCTTACCGTCAGCCACCTGCAACCAACACGTCTATTGTATTCTCCAATTATGCATGGGTAATTATGTGACACTTTTCTTCAGTTACTTTTCTCTGACTCGTAAATTGTATTTTTTAAAAGAATGATTTCTATTATTTCAAACTGCAACGAGGAATAACAAGTAACCAAAATCAAAAGAAAAAAAAAGTTAAGTCAATGTCTCAAAAACTCTATTTAAACACATACGAGCACATTGTTTCTGTGGGAGTGATGAGGAAATGTTCCTTTTCATTTGGACAATGTAAGTATCACTAGTGATTTTGGGATTTCACCACTTCATAGTACTTTAAGAACTTCTAAAAGTATAAGGCAAGAAGCCATTTGCCTTCCTCATGGTGGCCAAAAATACATGCAGCAGTAACCACTAACATGTTGACACTTGCCCTCCAAAAGCAATTAAATAAAGTTATTTCATAACATACCAGTGCAGGACTTTATAAAAGCAAATCCTAAATTCTACTACCCAACAGATGTCTTACTTGACTGGAGAATGAACACATGCTCCCATCTCACTTTCCACAGTACGAGATCATACACTGAACACCACTTTTCCAGCCGCAACCTTCCTGGGGACTCCAAGCCCCCATAAGGACACACCATCCTTAGCCTCAGGGAGAGGCACCAATGCTGCCTGATTCTGCAGCAACCAACTCGGAGCCCTGCTGGTCTCCATCCACAACTGACTCGGGCACTCCCATGTGCCAGATGGCATTTGGGAAGGGAGGATTATAAAGCCTATTTTGTCTCTGTCACATTGTACTCTCACTGATTTTTATGCAAAAGAGTATTAACACCTGTGTTTTAAACACAGCAACCTTTACCAATTAATTTCTCATATGTTTTACAGAAATTTGCTCATTTAACATGGAGTTCCATAAACTTTCTTTTCTTTTGAACCATGGTACATTTCACGTGAACAGAAAGGATAGGGAAAAAAGGTGTAAAATGTACTGTTCTGAAGTGTCTTCAGGATTTATGATATGAAGATGCAGGTCTAATATTTCAGCAGCTTTGGATCTTCCAGAAAAGCTGCGTTTCCATTTCTAAACAGCTTCTGTCTTCATTCAGGATAAAGCTCATGGCATCTGTAGTATTTACTTAACCACTACAGTTATCAGCAATGCAAATAAAGGTATTTTCTTCTTAAGCTTTCCTAAATCCTTATATATATTTCTATATCCAAAAGCCACATACTGTCATGTTGCTATGCAATGGAATAGCTTTGAATTTGCTACTTACCCCTATAAAAGAGCAACTTATTTTATTTCCAGTAATGAAAATATTTTGTTTTATCTGAACTTGGCAATGTTTCTTTACTCAGGGGATATCTCTGTATATATCCTTTCCATTCTGCTTAGCATGCAATGATGTTTGTAGAATGAACATTTCTGTAGCTTTACATACAATTTATCAATATTAGAAAATCAAAGACAGGAATTAACATGCAATAAAAATATCTTGTTCTGGTCTGTTTCAAAAAGAAAATATTTTTATACTAGTAATGCCCTCTAATGTTACTTGTAATGTTCCCTAAACTATTTTTATTTGTCTAAAATTATTCTGAAGGAAAAAACCACCTGGGAGTTTCATCAAACCACACAATTTCCATTAAGTGGTTTCATGGTACCTTAAACAAAACAAACTTATAAAATCTGAGACATTTTGAAAACCAAGTTTAGCTTAAAATGTATTTACCATTGTATTTTGATGACTTTGTTGTAACTGTTAGTGGTTTCTTCCACACTTCATATAATACTAATCTATTGGATAATTTTTGTCTACTTTTCTGTAAAACCATCTTTAATACCTTAAGATAAGTGATTAATCCATGGTTATCAATATGTAAATTATTAAAACAAATAATAATATCTTTGGGGAGGTATTAATGCACTGGTCACGGCTTAATTATATGTAGTGTGATTCATCAGACATGTAAAGTATTTAAAAATTTTCTGATCATATATA
>VXBB01022884.1:109021-127667 GCA_013399915.1 Illadopsis cleaveri
TCTGCTTAGTTTCTGTATTCCTGTCTAGCAATTTTTGTGGAAATATGTGGGATACCTACTGTGAATAATATTCTACAATAGCAGGGGTATTTTTCATTTCAAGGCAGGTACAAGAAAATCCTACCATTTTGATTTCAATTCTGGCAAAATATACCATTAACTCTGAAGCAGGAATTATGTACAAACTCCAGAAGAAACTGTTCTAGGGAACAGAACAGAGATGAAACCAAAAAATGATATTTTACGATGGGGATTTATTTTTGTTTCTATGAGAATGGACATATGCAGAATCTAACACGTGTCAAAGTTTTTATTTTGAAGAACAGCTATACATGGAGTTTATAATACTTCCCACTTAATTTGCAAGACCATAGTAATTATGGTGTGCCCGTAAAAGTCTGAGAGAAAAATCAGATAAGAAAGGAATGTTCGAGTCAGTCTGAACTAAAACATGCTTTGAATTAAAACCCCTCTTTTTTTTTTTGACATTTAAAAATTATACAAAATTTCCCTTAAAATATTTCCAATTTAGGGTTCAAGGACATCAGATGGTTGTTTTACATTCTGAAGAGCAATTCTATCGCTTTTAAACAGGGAAATACTTTTAATGCAGTTTAGTAGCAGTTCACAGTATTAAGTAGCAATTACACAGGTGGTGAAATAAGAGTCCACAATACTTTCTGAATATACTTTACAGATTTCAGTTTTAATGTACTTTAAAAACATCTGTTAATCACAGAATAAGCTACAAACAGACATCAAGGAGAGAATTAACACTACAGCTTGTACCTTATTGATACGAATCAATAGTCTTTGGGTTTTGAGCTGGATAAAATAGAATTTCACACAGCAAAAGACATTGCCAGTTTAAATGCCTATTAAAACCTACTTCATTATACTGCACAACATTTTTCACACTTAAGCAACTTTCTGCAGCCATGCCCTGAATAGTATTTACTTGCATGAAACCTTAACCAGTGTCAGCAGGACTAAGGATCAGGTAAGATATTGTACATTGTAGGAAGGGAAGAAACAGTACACACATTTTGAAGATGATACCCAAGAAACTACTCTGTTTTTAAAAAACAAATTACACTGAGTTAACTGTGTCCCCAGTAAAAAACTTGTTAATAATTGCTCTTTTTAAAAATGGAAGTTGAGCTTTTTTGGAAAAGTGTTGTCTACACTGTGTAACAAATGCAATATTACACCTCTTTTTTCCACCATGTATCCTACTTTGAATGACTGGAGGAAAGCACAATTATTGACTGATCTGACATAGTAACAGCAAAACACCTCAGTACCAAATGTGACTACCACAGTTTTTAGAGGAGTTGCTTTGGAAACAAGGTTGTATAAGGGATATGATTCATGATACAAACTCTACTCCCAGTATTTATATTCTTGTTATTACTCCTTCTTGCAGTAAGTGATGAACAACTGTCATCAGTATATCTAAGAAGTATTTGCAAATTAACATATTACAGTTGTGTCTCTGACTAAAGGTCATGCATGTACTCACAGAAATGTATGACATTTTGAGGAAACACATTTTAAAATGCATCATTCCTAACCAATCCATTCAAAGGACACCAGTGAAAGACATAGCAGTGATTTATCTCAGTCGGTAACTTGCTTTTAGCTGTGCTGAAGCTGGAAAGGAGGAGCTTAAATATTCAGTGAAAACCAAGATAACTGCACTTCCCAACATTTTGCTTTCAGTTTTTCAGAGATACTTTTCTGTCTACCGTCCTGTGTCAAGCTGGAATTGAATTGCATCAAATAATATTTACTCTGCTCTCTGTGGCTTGTCTCAGACAAAATCCTTTCTAGTTCTTTGGAGCTCAAATCTGTTCTGTCCATTGCTGTTTCAGAGGTTTGGGATTTGTGTGGATAATTTTATTTACATTTTTTATTTCTTTTATAACTGAAATACAATGTGAAAAAATGTGTAAGTGGATAATGTCCGTGTCCAGACTATCCACCCACAGAAGTTTGTTGATACTATTACAGGGGTAAGGAAATGAACACTTAATTTTTCACTGGCATAAAGTGAACTTTATCTGCCTTTATTTTTAGCAATCTATTAAAAAAAAAAAGGCAGACGGTTTTTTTTGTCATCCAACAAAAAGTTGCAATAGGTTAAGCAGCTACCAAGAGTAGAAGAGTAGATAAATAATAAAAAATGCTCTATTTGTGAATGTAGCCCTGTTGGGTGATCTTCTGTCCCTCACATTAGCTGCGAAAGAACAGAATATGGTGTAGAACACAATGTATAGGAACATTAAGGTTGTATATAAAGGATAGAATTTGTTTGTCTGCTTGGTTCTTTTCACATTTGTGGAAACGCTGTGAAAGAGTTCAAGTGCACTATCACTTGTCAAAATACATTTGCATCAGTATTAATGGATGCAACATTGTTAACACTGCAGCATTGCATATATTATTCTTTGAATCACACAATGCACGATTACCTAGAGCTTGAAATCATGGGTGAGTTTTTTGCCATTGTTCACATTTGCATATTTTAAATTAACAATTTGGGTTTTTTAAATTTCAAAGTAGAACTTTATACTGAAACATCTAGTTGGACTATTGCTAGATTTTTGTTACCAAAGAAAATGAGCATTTAAAATAATTACCAAAAAATCTTCCTGAGATGCTACAACTTGTCTGATTCATTTGAACTTTCTCTGAATCTTGAGACTGCCTAGAATTGCTAAATGATTAATCATGGGTTATTTTGAATATCTGAAACTCTTTCAATCAAGACAATTTTCAGGTATTTTTTATTCTTAGAATCATTATCAGAAAATGTAGTGGTTACAAATTATCACTGATGGCAGAGTTAAAATGCAATTTTCAGGTTCTGTATATCTGAATACTTGTTTCCCTAGGAAAAAAAAAATGCAGCATGTAAATAGTATTTTAAATATACATTAAAACACATCTCTTCATATTCATAATTCTTGTGAACTGTAAAAGCATATATCTTAATTTTGTAACCTAGTAACTTGTTTCTACGGCAATGTTGCTAAAGAAATGCAAAAATCAAAATTAAAGAGAAACTATAAGGGTAATTGATAATATCTAGCGCTACAATGATAGTTGTCATGCAAAACTGGAACAAAATAGTATTGCTCAGAGTCTACAATGACTTTTCTTTCTTTAAAAGATAGCTCTGCTATAAATAAGGCATCTGACAAATATCAGGGCAAGGTATGCTGAAAGACCACCAAACACCTCCTAACTACAAAATGAATGCTGACAGTCAAATGCTCACACAGAACTAGCATTCATAGTAAGTTAGCCAAGAATATCAATGTTTTTCAAAATCCCACATTTCCTGTGTAATGATGGATGGAATGGCAGACATCCCAAGAGAATAATTTATCCTAAGTGTTCCCTTTTTATTGGTAAAATAGAAAACTGTGAGTGACTGATATAAAATGTTCTATAATTTGTATTTTTATTTTTTGTGGCCTTCAAGAATTTTTTTTTTTTTTCTCTCTCTGAAGGTGCTTTAAATGTCAGCTTTGCTCCTGAGTCTTTCTCAGGTTGATGTATATCCAAGAGATACCACTCTCTGCATATTGGTGTCTGCACACTGGAGAGTTCCCACTTTTCTTCAGGGTGTTCAAAATAAGCTGAGTTCCAATCTGGCAGCAAAATGCCAGACTAGCAAAAATGAGCAGTCAGAACAATCCTTGAAGAAACAGAGATGTTTGATTAATTTAATTGATCTTTAGCATAACCTGAGTGTTAGTGAAAATTGGCAGCTTGGGCTTCCTTCAAGTAGTCAATGTAGAAAAAGGCTTTTCTTGTGAACAATTTAGAGTGTATAAGATGAAGGAATGAAATACCTCTGCAAGAATCTAAATAAGTAGCTTTGAATAATTAAACTGAATTCTAAATTTTATGGGGCTAAGTCAAGTCACATCAATTCCTCCTATGGTGTTCACAGAGGAAATTATTTTAGGAAAAATCTATGACCAGTAGTAAGGTGACAAGAACAATTCCATTATTTCTTGTGGCCCAACCTCTTCAATTTCTTTAGATTTTCTACATTTTTACACAGATGACAGGGAGCTCAATAGTTACATCATCAAATTGTCCTGAGAAATATTTAGTGAATTGATCAGGTAGGATAGTAGGTTGTAAGTGAGACAATCTAACATAAGGAAAATGAGAATCCAAATTTTATGTGTACCCAGATTTTACATTCCACAAGCATATTTACTGTATTGATAAAACTTTGTTACAAATTTCATATATGGACTTGAACCTTATATTAAACTCTCAGGAATTCTGATTCTGATTTTGATTACTTCTTTAGTTTGGACTGAGATTTGTTGCACTTCTCTGGCATCGTTAAAATATTTGCAATTTAGTGAGCTATGCTACATACTAAAATTAACATGTTGGGTTTTGGTGTTAAAAGCTTTCATAAATTTAGAACAAAAAACAATCCAAACAAACCAACAAAAATACCCTCAAAAATCCCAAACTGACAAAACAAAACAAAACAAATAATTAAAGAAAAAGAAAAAAATCAAATATTTAATGTTTAGAGGATCACAAGTTTTACCATCCTGGACCTCTAAGGACTTAACAGCAACACCTACTGAAAACTCAGTCGTATCAGATTGCGGTTTCTGCTGACTAGATGGGAATTTTCTACTCTGTTGAACCAAAGCTTTACACTTTCATTAGCTCACATTCCCTACCATGACACCAGTGCCCTCTCATCAGATCGAAGGCTGAGCTGAGTGGTACCGACAGAGAGAGGCAGATAAAAGGAAACTGATGAAAGTGCTAAACGTTTGCCTTCTGGGTAAAAGCTGCACGTGACTTTGCTGACCACTGATTTCCTTTATCTTGTTCCAAGAAATGGGAGTGTGGCTTGTATTCAATGTATGTATAAAAATAACTTCAATTTAAGCCAAATTCGATTTTTAATTTGTATTCAAAAAGCACAATTTTTTTTCCTCAGATTGAAAAGAAAAAAAATTGCTTTCTTTCACAAAAATCAACCAGAATTCTGAATTTAAAAGATTAAAGGTGAAAACCATGACTCTGTAATTGAATTTTCAATTTCTGTACTACAGTCAGTCAAAATTAATTCATTGAAATGTGTAAGAATCATTTGATTTCTTGATAAGCAAGGAAGCTTGGTCAGGTGATGGTGGAAGATATTTCTTTTAATAACAGTTGAACTTATATCCTATCCATGTCTCTGATTTTGGTTCAGACTCAAAACTGACCTGAATGAATTCAAGCTGAACTGGAAAATTATATCTGCGGACATCAATCATTTGAATAACTCTTTCTTCGTGAATCCTTGTGCAAGAATCAAAAAGTCAAAATACTATAATCTGCACTGGTCTGATCTGAGAGATTCACATCCGAAATCCGTATTTCATCTCCAGATACATAAGTATTAGAAATCCTCTCAATAATCCACTTCTTGTTAAAACTAAAGCCTCAATTTGATCACTAAACCGGAGAAGTACATAAAAAATGAACAAGTAATATAATCATATAATACAAAACCTCTGAGTAATTTTGTAAATCTGAAAATCAAAATTATTCTGATTCATTGAAGTATATTAAAAATCTTTTAGACTGTAAAATTCATCAAGACAATAGAAATTTTTCTTTCTGGTAATAGCTACACAAAAACATTACTGAACAGTATCTTAGTATTAGAAATCTATGACAGGAAAATATAAATTCAATACATTATGAAATATAGTATAAAATACTATGATTGTAGTATTTTTGAACAAAAAACTCCCTCTCTTTTATCAATATGTCAATATTGACTATTCACCTAATCATAACTTTTTCAGGTAATTTCCTGTTTTCAGAATAGTATTTAAAATATAAATTATGAAAGTAGAATTATTCACACACAATGCGCAATGCTAACAGATATTGGACATTTTAAGTTTTTTTTCTTATTTTAGTCTGTGTTACACATAGCTTTTCAGAGCTGAATACAAGTCAAATAGGAAGATGTGAGGGCAAGAATTCAACCTGACATATTATTCTCAGCTTTGAAACTCTTGGAGATACACACATTCACAGCAGGAACATGTCAAGCTAGCAGAGTTTTGAGAACAGTTTCAGAGAGCCAGACTTGAGAGTTACTTCTCATCTGAAGAGTGGTGGTCATGACACAGACCTGGCAAAGAAAAAACTGTCTAATCCAAGTTTTCCTATTGCTAGCTACCATCTGTGTACAAATGTGACTTCAGAGATTTTAATACAGTTTAATATCCATTTAAAAAAAATCTGTTCTTAATACAGAATGTTTTCAGATTAAATTGCAATGAAAGACAAGTGATTTTTTTTAATGGTTATGTGCATCGTATTTTATACTGACGTGTAATGTTGATATTTCAGAAACTTATCAAACCACTGCAGTAATTTAAAGCCTTTCTACAGGTTTTCTGCATTCCCTTGTTCAGCATGTGCATGCAGAAATGAGACCTTGGTTTTTAACATAGAGGTATTTGAATCCTGTGAAACATTGTGTCTGTATCATAGAAAACAGAAGGATATTGCCATTTCAAGCATTATTAGTAAAGATACATACCTAATAATGTGAGGCAGAATATGAGAAAAATCCATAACTCCAACAGACAACATACATATTTTTAGGTAACATTTTTAGAATGCAAAAAGAGTTAATGTAGCTTCTATCAGTTTCTGAAAGTCTGTTCTTGATTTTATCCAAAATTATCTCAAAGTTATATCTGTAAAATTAATAACTTTAAATGTGTTAAATTCTAAAGGCACCAAATAAGATTTAAACTCTATAATATAAAAATACACATAGGTAATGAGTGCAAAAGAAACAAATCTGATTCTGCCATTAATATGTTGTATATATTATCCTGGTTGACCATGATCTTAATAACTCTGTTATATCCATTACATTTTTTTTTTAAACAAAAAAGGATAAATTAAATACTCTCAAAAATTAATACCCAATTTTTTCCAGTACTCAAGTATTTTTTAAAAAAGTCTCTGATAAACAAGATTTATGAGACTGGACATGCTTTGCCCTAATTTTATAATGTTTTGTTTCACTATAGTAATTTCATTCACTGGTGTCTCTGGTCTTCCTCACCCCTTGAACTTTTTACCGTTTAATCAGGCAAACGTTGGCTTAGAGTATGTTCAAATTGCTTTGTTCTACATTTAAATTCGAAGTTTGAAAGGAACAAGACTGATTATAATTTCTCTCCATACATAGCCCTGAGACTGAGTTGTCTCTCTACCTCTTAATCTTCAGTTGAAATGTCTGGGAATGGGAGGTTAGGCAGAAGAGGGAAAGAGAAGTGATGTAGACCTAACATTTGGCAAGCTGTTCACTTCTAATATGGCCACAAAAGCACAAAGGAAAACAAAGCCACCCACAATTTTCAAGGTTCTACCACCTGCAAAATGTAAGTATCTTTGTTTCTTCTTCAATTTTAACATCAGAGTGATTTGCTCTTTCCCAAGGTTCACAATAAACCCGTGAGCCATCAAATTGCATATTTCACTGAAGTGCAGCCATCTTGAATATATTGTAGCCCAGGGATGTCAATAAAATGAATGTTAGACAGCGCATTTACTCTATTTCATGTGAAAATGTTTTTAAAACAAATCTATTTCAGAAGAATGGTTCTTCGCTTACTCTGGGCACTAAGAAATTAACTCACATGTCACTTTACGGTTTTTGCAAAGGGTAAAATCTAGTGCTGGGGTGTGCGTGAGTGCTGTAAATGCTGCCATTTTCCAAACTTGATATTATTAATCGGGACTGTCAAGTTTAGGTCAAGCGTTTATACACACTGTGCCTCAGTACTTTCAGTGTTTCAAACATATCTGTCATGCACAGCAAATGCACAGTGCAGCACAATCTATGGCACGGAGAGGCAAACATGAAATCTTTCAGCAGAAATGAGCCAATGCTTTTACTTCATTTATCTCAGCTGCTGCTTTTACCTCATTTATTTGATCTGTCACCATTTTTAATAACAATTTCATATACTTGACAGCTGCATGCACTTTCTAAATAAGCAATTTCCTTGAATTTGCTGATTTGCAACACTTCTTAAAATAGTTTTATTACTATTATTATTGTTATTATTATTTTGTTTTCCTTTTCCTTTTTTTTTTTAAATACCTTTTATATTATATAGAGACAGGCAAGAGAAGAACCATGCTGTTAAGTGTAGATGTGTATTTTTAAAAGAAAATATATTTTAAGAATGTACACTATCTTTAATGCTAAATTAAAAATATTGCTGGAATGGTGTTATGTTAGCCCTTGGGCATATGTGATTTCAGCATTTAATTAACTCTGGAGTCTTCCTGTAAATTGGGGCTTATGTGCCTGTGTAAAGTTCAAGGCAGCCAGGCTGAATCCATAGAAGAAAACTGCTTGGAGGAGCTGATGTCCTAGAGAAGTAAGTCTGCCCTATCTGAGGCAGACAGACTTTATCACATGGCTACATGTACTAAATTAAGAAGTGGGGAAGTTCATCCAAAGTGTACAGATTAAAATTTTCAATAGGCCTAAAAATGACTCTAAGGCATGAATGAGCCTGTCACTTTTTCTCTGCCTCTTCAGCAAATGATGGATTCACTATTTGCCTATAACATAACCCGTGAGGTATGCCTGGCTTCATTGGTTATTCTTCATTCTCAGTCAAGCTGAAATAGAGGCTGTGGTTAAACAAATCTGCTTTTATGGAGCAAGGCACTGTGAAACGGAGCTGATTATGGCCTGACACATTGAATTAGACTGTTGCGTAAAGCAGTGCTGATGATTCCATTGTTTCAGGGTCCTATTGGCCTGTCTGAGCGTTTCCTTCTCTCTCAAGCCACACACATTTCTTTTTTCCCTTGGTTTTAAGACTCCTTTTTTTTAAATCTATTTACTGTTTTCAACTGACTCCACAGTAAAATATATTTTATAGGTCTATTTAATAAGAAGTTTAATGATTGAATGCTTCAAGGAAAGAGGATAACACGTTTCTCTATCATTATTCTCAAAGACATTGTTTTATAAAAACATTACAACTACATATATTATCACTTCTAATTTAATTTATAAAAAAGCAAAAGTGTTGGCTAATTAAGGTCACTGGCAACATCTACTAGCCTGAGCCAATGATCAGAGCCCAAGATATACTGAGTTCCAAGACCTCATATTACTGAACATCTTTTCTTGCTTTGGAGAAACAACGAACACTTAAACTTTCTACTTAATTTTCAGTCTTTTAAGTCACTGGTCTTGATTGAATTTGGCAATGAATTCCTTGATTTATTTCCTGTGTTTGAACCTGTTGGCTGCTCTTTCTATATTGTTCCAGTTGGGTCGTGAAAATGAAGAAATACCAGTAATTTTACAAATATAAATTTTTTATTAGTATATGAAACATATCACAACTTCTGTGTCTCCATACACCTTAGAAACATCAGTTGTTGGTTATTTGCTTAGTTTTTATCACTCCCAGTACATTTCATCTGAGACAATCTTAATCCTACTAGGAAAAGATTTTTGGATAAGATGCCCAGGACTGCTCAGTCTCTGAAATGAGAAGAATACATGCCAATGCTGCAGGTGCTGGGTCACTGCAAGCCTCATCCAAGATACAAAATATATTTCCTTTGGCCACCATGACTAATTGATGCTGGTACTCCAGTTAACTAGCTTAAACCTACTTGAATATATCTGTGATGCATTGCAGTCATATATAGTAAGAGTGCAGATATAACCATAGGCCTACAATAAGGTTTTATTCCTTAAAAAAAGTCATCCTCTGTTTCTATACACATTTACACATACAGGTGTATTGACCTTCATACTCACCAAAATGCATTATGACAACGGTTTTACTGAGCTAGCCATAGGCATTTAGATATTTCAACTCCCTCCACCATTTCATTGTCAATGCATATCTGGTATAAGAGGAACCTATGGTTAAAAGGGTTCAGATTTTGATTATTGAATAATGATTTATGGTGTACACAGTTTTGTAAGCACTTCATGTTTCAAAAGAAGTTTGCGCTGGCTGAAAGCTGAGTATTCTCTCTATATTCAAACCAGAAATTTATTTCCAGCCATTACCCGTTTATATAGGGTTCATTTCTAATAATACTTGCACAGGTTGTTCACCTCAACTTGAACATTGCTCAAAAGTATCAGTAAATCATCCTAAAATGGTCCAAAATAATGAAAATAATGAAAGGGGCAGGAGGTGGGGGGATGGAAGTAAGTCTCATATTTCTAGAAGAAACTGATATGCTTTTAGTACAATACAGAAGGTAGGACTGGGCCAGTGTAGACTTAACAGTTCATACAGACAGGTCAAAACTTGCTGCACTGTTCAAGTGCATCCCTGTCACCTGAAGGTGTTGACTCCACAGCACTGGATGCAGGGAAGGTGAGAGGTGCTCAAAACCAGAGTACAGGTTTGATGCACACTGTGGGAGTCCCCTCAGTTTAATGACATCAATTGAAGTAGATTCCTACACGCTGCCCCTTTGGTACCATTTCCATGGTATCTGTGAAAAGAGGCTCCTTTTTTTTTTTTTTTAAGTCTGGAACAGAGCAAGGAAAATGGAAACAGTATTAAGCATGGGTATATAAGCACGGATATATAAGCACTTCCACAAGAGGAAGTAAGATCAATACAATAGAGTTCAACTATTCAATAAATGCAAATGAAATTATACAGAAATTGACAGAAACTTCAGGGCTTTATTTCTCTTTAATTTATTTAACCTTTTTTCTTAGCCTTTATTTCTTTTGTTTTGACTGTGTTATATTGTTCTGTATCATCTGCAATCTTTTCTATTCTCCCTTTACATTTTTTTCTGTTATTCATTTGCTGTGTCTATGTTCTATGAGGGCTACCTTACCAACTCAAACAGCTGCTTCTCGGCTTGGCAGGAATCTCCTGTTGGCAGCATGAAAATTCTGCGTTACTGAAAGCCAGAGTGAAGCCAATTTGTTCAAAGCTTCTCATCAAGCAAGGAAAACTAGTCTCGTCACTCTAATATAGTTTCGAGTGTAGTGGATTTTGCCAGTAAATAACTAAATTGCTTCTCACTAGAGGCAAGGGACTAGTCAAAGAAAACCTCCACAAGGAAAATACTCATTTCATCTCTTGACTTGCAGTGGAGGATTTTTTTTTTTCTTTTTTATTTTAAGAACTTATTCTTACAAATTATATATTGGTCAAAATAGACTAGTGTTCTCTCTTCATAAATAGTGTGGGCAACAGATGAAATATGTAAGTCTTCATGAGTTAATAATTTTTAAATATTCCATTATGAGTCTAGAAATCCAGTCTTCATATATTCAATATAGAGTTTTTTACTAAAGTCTGTGTGTAGGAGAAAGGTTTTAGCCATATATTTGAATTATGGCACTTTGCTTTCTCTTCTGCAACAGATTGAACAATTTTTACATTATGAACCCTTGTGCTGGATAGAAACACTGAATTTATTTTGCTGAATATCAATTTTGTTCTGGAATTCTTTGACTTCCCTAGTAAAACTAGGGTTTGTGTATACTCTTATACCAAGGTTTAAGTAAAGGTCCAAATAAACTCTTACTATGTGATCAAGTATTTATTATGACAAGCAAGTGCAAAAAAAATCATATTACTCTGAAAAATGTTATTCTGTAATATTTTAATTTACTTTATTCAATGGGTCCATTGTATTAAGCATCTATTTTAAGCCATAAAAAAGTTTAGCTATGAGTTGCAGTTGCAGCTCCTATAACTTCAATGGATGTTCAAGTGGCAGGATAATTAGTTGCATACTTTTTGGCAGCAGCATTATATGTTGCAATATTGTGTAGCAGTTTCAATATGCTATAACAATGCAGGTGATCAGAGAGTCAAAATTATAATTGTGTTTCAAAATAAACAGAAAAGGAAGGTCACATAGATACATGAAGTCACAATGTTGACTAATAATCTGATCTTTCAGCAGTCTGGAAGTACAGAGGACTTCTGGAATTCGTTTTAGATTTTGTATCTAATGTTAGTTAAGGGAGATCAGTAGAATATTTTTCACCGACTTTTACTGAAGCAGGATCAGGCTCCCAATACTATGATGGAATAGAGTTCATAGTGCAATTTTTATTTTATTTCAGCATCAATGCATTAAAAAGACTTTAGGGAGAATGGAGGGGGAAGGGAAAAAAGTAAAGAACTTATCCCTGAACTGCCGGCTTCAAAATATGTTCTGATATGTTAAATTTATTTATATCCCAGTCCCATGTGCACGTTTTCAATTTCAACAGTAATTATTTATATGAAGCTTTTAAATAATTAAGTATCAACTGAGACTTATCTATCCTTGATACTAAATTCATGCAGTCAAATTCAGTGCACACTCCTTACCTTCAATCTACTTTATGGAAACCCATTGTGAAGACAGCTAAATGGGATTCCACCTTTGCTAGTTACACATTTCTTATACTCATTATCATTAATAGCTTAACAGCCTCCAAACTGTTACCTTAATCTTTTTTATGTCAATGAGATATTCTCCAACTGTCAACATTTTACAACCATTATACACATTAGAAATCACTATATTTTGAATCATGTCCAATTAATGGAAGAAATAATTATAACATTACCTTTAATTGAATGGAAAATGTTGACCAGGTTTCTTCCATTTTTCCTTTGGGTGACATTAATATTGGAAGTGCTCTATACAAACACACAGATTTAATGTAATGCATCCTCATAAAAATATTTAATAGTCATAATGAAATCTTCAGATGAGATTTCCATTATTCGCTGTTTTCAACAATATTCCTCCTACATCGTATATACTTATTAGAAAATGGGATAACTTGCTATGCTGTGGACAGCATGGGATTTTAGGAAACAAAATTTCATATGCATTTACTACTCATGTCTTTCATATTAGTTAGAATCAATGCATATCCACGTGCACAGCACACACATATAGGAAGGTTCTCTGTTCCTTCTAAGAGACCTACTTCTCTGCATCTAGTTAGCACAAATACACCTTCATATTTGAAATGATACTGCACAGTGGAATTAATCCTTCCACACTGACTGCAAATAGAGGATATTCTAAGATGCCCTCCAAAAGGAAAAAAAATCTGTGAAAGATGTGATTTCTATGCATTGAATAATTTTATTAAAAAGTTAAGATAAAGTGCATTTTCAATGTGCACTTCAATATGCAAGGTAAGGGTAGTGACTTGACCAACAGACAGTGTTACAAGTGTGAGAAACCATGAAAGGAACCAGATGTCTGAAGGCATTTAGAATGAAATATTTCAAGTCAAGTTAAAAAAAAAGGACAAACTGAAATTCATGTTTTAGGTTTCCTAAGATTATTAACTTCTCTGAGACACTTAGCTAAATAACATTATGAAATACTGGATTGCCTAAATTTCTTGGAAAACAGCAGGAAAGAACCTTGGAAGCTATTTCTGCACATCCCCCCTCTGACCGAGTTTAAACATGAGTTTAAAGGTGATGAGAAGGAGAGTCTGCATGGCTCAAGGCAAGATCAGAGTTCATCAGAGGTTCAAGTGCTGATGAACAAGCCCTTTAGCCCTCTAAGATTCACTTGTTAAAGAAAGAAAAAGTCACCTGCTGTTTGAGCTTTACCTGTGGTACCCACCAGAATTACTCCTTCCAAATTCTATTCATTTTAATATTTTTACACTGAAGATAGGAAAACTGAGATTGGAGCACACATGTGAAAACTGCTGAGATCTAGGTGCAATATAATTCAGAAATGTGTTTATCTGATAGTGAAGCTTGACAGGAAATGAGAAAGAAAAGATGATGCAAGCTAATGAGAAAAAGATGGTGCAAGCTAATAAGAAATTCAAGGAACTGCCCAATAAACAAACTTTTCTTTTTTTCTTTTTTGTGTAAAAAATTTTCTTTCTGTAATGTTAATTGGCTAAGCTAGTGGATCTCATAAAGTTTAAGAGAGTTTGCTGATCACCTGCATGCAGTTAAATTTTAATGATTTTCTGTTAAATCTCTACTGGCTAGCTGGCTACATCATAGATAAAATACTTAAAGTGAACATAGTATGTGTTGCTCCTTTACAATTGATGTCACATCATATGATAAATAGGTGCATTAAACAATTATGGCTTTTTTTCTCCTATTACTATGTAGAAAGGATTTTAGTCTTCCTTCTGTGTGATGCTAATTCAAATATTAGGAATACTTGACACCTTTGAAAGTAAACTAATATTAATGAAGTGTAATTATAATTAAAATTACAATAGCATTTTCAGAAATGTTATTTTCAGATTTATGTTTTGAAGTGCTCTTATGCTAATAAAACTTTAAAACCTCATTATTTCTTATGCCATCAACAGGATTATTAAAGAAAAAAGTGTAAGGACTGATCTCAAAAGGAAAATTAAAATTTAAAACTTTTGCTAACCTAAAGAGAATAAAAAAAGAGAAAAGGAAAAAAATTAGTGGAAGACCTAAAAAAATTCTGGTTTTCTTGACATTAAACAAGAGCTTCTTTTTTGCCTCTCTGTCTCTGTCTCCCCCTTTCTTCTTCTTATCATTATTCTATCTTTTTTTTTTAATACCAGTTCATCTCCAGGTCAAATCAAGTTCATCTATGTCCACTAGATTATTCCAGTTAAAAGAAAAGACAAAGATTAAAGAGTATAGAAAAATACCCTCCAATCTGCCATGGACGCAGTATTTAATATTAAAGTCAGGTGACACGACTGCATCTAGGCTATGGTAGCTAACCTAGAGACCTCCGGGTGTTGAGCTGGAAGAGATGAAGTCTGATTTTGACTTCGTAGTATAAACAGAATGTCATCCACCCATCAAAATTCCACCCACAGTGAACCCCCAGCACGGTTAATGATTATAATCTTCACATTTAATCATGAGAACACAGTGACAGGCAAACAAAGGTTAGCTAAACTGACAGTGCAGGCTGTCTGAATGGAAAAGGGGGACTTCACAGGTTTTATTTTAAAATGTATATCCTCTTTCAACAGTACTTTTCAGATTTACACGAGAATAGCATACAAAGCCTGGCTGCTTGCAGGCATGGCCAGTGTGCATAATTAACCTTTAAACGATAGAAAGACTGGAAACTTTGATGCTTTCTTTAAAAGAGTTGCTATGCCAATACTACTTTCAAGGTTAAATTAAGCTAAGGGCACTTAAAGGGTAAAGGGAGAATTACTGCACCAACATGTCAAAGTGTCAGACCGAAAAAATGTCATTTTAGAAATGACATAGTTATTTTTTAGTGATGCTCTTTTTTACTTACCTTAAAGGACAGTAACAAGTTACTTAGAACAATATTTCAAGGTATAATATTTCTGTGCAGTTTGTTGCTCATAAAACTGTGTGTATTCTTTCGTGCCCTTTCATCTTCCCACTGTGATGTCCAGACTTATGAGCAAATGCATGTACTTCAAACTTTCTTAGATTAAAAGTATATATTTACTGGTCTTTTAGGCAAGCATGAAGTAAAGGTACTCTGTTTTTGTATGGAATAATGAATAAAAGTGTAGCAATTGATCTTTAAAGACAAAATGAACCTAATTTAATCCCTGCAGGGAAAAAAAACCAACATGATTTTTGCATTAGATCGAACTATTCACCATAACTAAGCATTTAAATAAATACTCAGTTGCTCTTTAAGTCATTGAGCTATTGTATTGTTATTGTTGTTCATTGGGGGGCACTATTTAATGGGTACTATTAATAGAAAAAATCAATGCGATAAATTCACACTAAGATCATAATACAGTTTGCATGCAACTCTCACTGCCTTTGCAAAATGTCAGCTGAATTTTTCAAGTAAAAATACAACATCAAAAGGTCAACAAGACACTCGAGACATGAAAGATTGAGCTCACCTGCTCCAGGTGAGCTCCAAAGTGATTTTCACAGCCCAGGACTTGGGATCTTTCAAGGGGCTATCCAGCTTGCAAGACCTGTCTCATAGGCTTTTTTTGCCACTGGTAGTGCACTGTGTTGAAGGCCAACATCTCCTTTTGCTTTCCAGTCAGATGCACAGAGCAGGATGAATGCATCACTGGTCACACATCAGTATCACTGGTGCTGTGAAATGTTGAAATGTTGAGCCTCCTAAACCTGCCAGGAGAACAGCCAGGGGAGGAAAATATTGTTGGAATTTGAATAATCATGGCCTACCTAAACAAGGTCTGATGGGAAAGCAGTGGCTTTCTGCAACACCAAGGGAGGAAAAGCAAGGAAAGTCATTAAGAGAAGGATAAGAACACACTGTTGTGAAGTGAACCTGGATGCATTCCAGCTCAATCTTGTAAGTTTTCTAGTCATATGTATGGTAAGGAAAAGGAATACCCCTCTAGGTTAAAAACAAGAAAAAAAAAAAAAAGAAAAAAAAAGAAAAAAAAAGCAAAATAATATAAAATATTTTGATAGTTTATTTTTTAAAAGTGAATGACAAAAATAGCTGGGAGTAAAGAGTATGACCAAGGTCTTTTAGATCCCTGTTTTCCCATGTAAAAAAATAGCAGTTCAAGTCTAGTTGCAGATTCTCACTACTTGTTGCAACTAAGCTGAATAAATCCAATATGTAGTAAATTGGTTTCATTTATCTTTTGTCAATTTATTCTGTTAAAATATAAGATTGAATTCTTTATTGAATGTCTGTTTCTGTCATGAGTTCACAGTAAAAAAAAAAGTAAAGATCTACAGAAAACACAAGCAGAATTTTTATGTCCTCTGTCACAGAAGATTTGCTCTGCTAGCATGAATTTAAATTCTCCTTATATATGATGCTGACTTCCATGGTGACTAATTTAAAGCCCAATATTAGAGGTCTATGTTCTCATTTCTATATTTCATTTCAGATACTCTTCTGTGCTGTGGCTTTATCTCTCAGCACTCTTTTTTTTTCTCCTCTGCAAGAAAGGCTTTTTGAGAATACAGCAAGTAACATTGTTCTCTAAAAATAATTTCTCTCAAGCTTCCATATTTTCCTTTTTATTTTGTAACCTTTTTTATGGTTGGAAAGGAACTATTTCCAGAGTTTACACTCTCAAAATAGCAGAGAGCAACCTGCCCTACATCTCAGTTATAGGGAATGCATACACTCATTGGGCTAGAGATGTGAAATATATATATGCAGTCATCCCTCACATGCTCCTAACAATGTGTTACATACTGAATAGAGTACAATATACCTGAAGATTGGATTTACGTGTTGGAACTGTGGGGTGCTTTGGTGCACAGTTGAAAGCCAAAAGGGAAAACAGGAACTAAATATTAAAAAAAATTGTAGTTTAAACTTAGCATTTTCCATTCAAAGTAATCCACTTTAAGTTCACTTGCACATTTAAAATATTCTAGAATTTAGAGGTATAAAGATACAGCTCTCACAAGGACTGTTTTTCACAGTTATCTGCTAAACTGTTGCTCTGAGAAGGAGCAATCAAGACCCATTTGCTTTACAAGATAAATATTGGTCTCTTTTCCAATTGCAGCACCAGCACAGTGCCAGGGACCACCCTACTGCTTCAAATGGTAATCACTTTATTATTGTCATTAAACTTACTAGCCCACATCTGAGGGACTGACCCCTTGAATCTTCTCTATCATTATTGTGCCTCCAAAAGAGACAATTCATGAAAACTCACCACATTTTTTTTTAACTAATCTGCACCCAGTTATGTCCTTCTTTAGAGGTTTTTTTTCCCACTGTACAGCTGAACACAGATGCAACTGTGCTTGTTTACATACATCTTAAGCACCACTATAACATTAGTGTTGATTTAAGTGAAGAGAAACACACCAAAAAAAAAAAAAGATCTCAGATTTAATTTTTTTTTAAAACACTGAGAAGACAAATAGCTATTCAGCAGAGAAATGAACAAGAAAGCCAACACAGAAAGACTAAACCAGAAAGAAATGGGGGACACAGTGAAGGGCACTGTGTGAGGCAAAAGGTTTTGGTCATCACCAGTCTTCTCTTAGACACAGAAAGCATTTCAGATTCATGAATACTTTCTCCTTTTCATCCTAATAACTGAACATTGTCTGGGCTAAACACACCATGAAATGTATTGATTGTGCTGTGAGAGATGTCTGACACAGGGAGAAACATTTGCTACAGCTGTGGTCTGATCAGCTACCACAGAAAAAGGGCAGTGAGGGAGAACAGCTACTTAAATTCATCCCACTAACAAAGAGGGCACCACCACACTGTATTCATTCTGACCTAATTGGTACAGATTTGTCTGTAAACAACATTTTTATTCAGATTAAAAACTCCTTGGTTAAATTCAGACCACAGTATAGGTTGCAATTTAAATTCCTAACTTAACAAGCACATAGATAAACCAAGAGTGAATTAACCAGCTTGGACTCTAAATCAAGGAAATAATGTTTATTAATCAGACAAGATCAACCTATAATGTAGGAATGGTTTGGGCTGGGTCAGAGTACTAAGAATAAAGAAGGTTTTATGCCTTTTATACATACATATGTGAGAAAACTCATGTGGTGTGTGTTGTATATAACAAAATCAGAATGCAAAAAAATTTTTTTTTCAATTTCCATTTCCCAATGACTTTAAACTAAGAAGG
>VXBB01022884.1:127702-154684 GCA_013399915.1 Illadopsis cleaveri
CGGGAAAAAGGAAAAAAGAACAATTTTACAAAGTTATGACTGGTGTCTCAAGAGACTCCAGAATCTCTCAGAACCTGGGTGTTGAGAAGCTCTCTAGGACAAAACTGTCAATTGAGAGAAGATCCAGAGAAAGACACTTCAGGATTCTGTGATTTTTAATTGTGAGGTTCACCTGCCCTTTGGGATGATGACATCCAAGGTACAATTCTATGAGACTCTCATAGGCAATGTGAAGTTCTTCGAGTTCTCTCTACTTCTAAGTAATGATGAAATCTTCTTGTAGTGGCTCCTCATGCACAGAATTGCTAAGATCATGAAAACACTGTGACTTTAACCCAGAAACATTCTGTCATCTGGTCTTACATTCATCTTCATCAGCAAGAATGCTTTTAGTCTGCTGACACAACAATTGCAGCACATGGAAATAAAAAGAAAAAAAAAAGCTCAAATCTTATTCCAATTGAAAATATATGGTTTTAGGCCAAAACTGTGCCTTCACCAAAACCTGAACTGGAACTCCAGCAAGAGAGAATTTAATCAAATTTGGTGCTCTGAAGTTCTGCTGCACATTTGCCACCACATTTGTAAAGTGCAATGAAGCAACAGTCAAGACACAAAAATTAAAACTCATCAAAAAAGAAGCGAAGGAACAATATTGTTATAGTATGCATTCAAATTCATAAATAAGCCTGGATGTTGAGGGGAATGTTTGCCTTCAAAAAGCTATGTAATCCTTCACTCAATCACTTAGAAAAAAAAAATTAAAAAGATGTTCTTAAAGTTTAATAGGATACTGAAGAGAAGCAGAGTAACATTCATTCATAATTACAGTTTCATGAGGAAAATACAAATCACTGGAACTACATCCTATGAAATTTTGACTGCAAGTTCAAAGTGGATGAGCCCTGAAAGTCTGCCTATATGTANGGGCTGGGTCAGAGTACTAAGAATAAAGAAGGTTTTATGCCTTTTATACATACATATGTGAGAAAACTCATGTGGTGTGTGTTGTATATAACAAAATCAGAATGCAAAAAATTTTTTTTTTCAATTTCCATTTCCCAGTGACTTTAAACTAAGAAGGAGCCCTCAAGAACTCTTCTGTTCCTCTTTTCTTTTTCTAGACAAAAATTTTGGGGGCATAAATATCATAGGCACTTGACATTCCTCCTTCAGAATTTCCTTCTTTAGTTTTACTTGCAGTCAGATTAATATATATATGTATACCAAAAATGTAAGGATTTACTTTACTTGCAAAAGTATACAATCTTTTCAGAAGAAAATAGATACTAACAATCAGCAAAGACAGCTGACTGTAAAGGAGAGTATTCATAACTTGAACGTAGGACTTCTGCAAGTGATTCTAGACTTACAAAAAGTTCTGGTGAGAGCTCAAAGCATAAGGATGGAGAGAAAGCCATAGAATGAACCGTGAATAAGGAGCTTGCTTTCTATTTAGTTGAAAAAGCACAAGAAGAAATAGCAAATCCCTGCTGTTAGAAGGTGTAAGAGCCAAGTAGTCTTGCCCGGATGACAATTCTTTGTCATTTACCCTTCGCCTAAAGCTGNATCTTATTCCAATTGAAAATATATGGTTTTAGGCCAAAACTGTGCCTTCACCAAAACCTGAACTGGAACTCCAGCAAGAGAGAATTTAATCAAATTTGGTGCTCTGAAGTTCTGCTGCACATTTGCCACCACATTTGTAAAGTGCAATGAAGCAACAGTCAAGACACAAAAATTAAAACTCATCAAAAAAGAAGCGAAGGAACAATATTGTTATAGTATGCATTCAAATTCATAAATAAGCCTGGATGTTGAGGGGAATGTTTGCCTTCAAAAAGCTATGTAATCCTTCACTCAATCACTTAGAAAAAAAAAATTAAAAAGATGTTCTTAAAGTTTAATAGGATACTGAAGAGAAGCAGAGTAACATTCATTCATAATTACAGTTTCATGAGGAAAATACAAATCACTAGAACTACATCCTATGAAATTTTGACTGCAAGTTCAAAGTGGATGAGCCCTGAAAGTCTGCCTATATGTAGTTTTTTTCAGTGTAATCTTGTCCAGGAGTGTCTTTTTTTGTGCATTTTTTAGCTCCACATCCTACACAAATTACCTTATTTAGTTTCCTGTAGAACTTGGATCTGTATCTTCTGGAGGCTTCTTCCTTCAAGCTGGGATCTGACACTGCAGATCTGTATCTGAAAACTTTGGTATTTTTTTATATATGAAATGCTTTGATTTTCTTTACTCATTTTGTGATTAATTTCAATGACTAAGTCAAGATTGTTATATTAAGTGAAAAAAAAAGTGGATTTGGGATTAGTTAAGAAACCTTCCACCAACTGCGCAAGTCCCAGCAAGGCACTAAACATTGCTGATGACAAAAGGATAATGGGAGAAAAATGGAAATAATTGACAGTCTAAATTCGTTCTTCTGAAAAGAACTGAGAAGGATCAACTCAAAAAGATCTCACATAAAACATCATTCAGAAATTCCCTCATTTTATGAATATACTGTTCATTAAGAGGAAACTGTATTAAATCTGGCATTTTTTCTAAATCAAAAAGCCTGTTACTGTAGAAACCCCATCATTATCAGAGATAAAATCAGCCTTATAGAGCTAATTTAGAAAGTAATGTTTTACTGCTTTCTGTGCAACATTACCACACAAATATATACACAAAATGGAAATAACAGGAGCACCCAATAAATCTGTGACATCTCTTTGAAGATGCCGGGTTCACAGAAACAAAAATTGAGGTTTGTTCAGAAATTGCTAAAGTACTAGAAAACTACTTAGTATTAGTATTTCTGCTTATCCCTAACTATATATGGCTGACTAGTTCAATCATATATTTTATGGAATTTGTGGATTTACACATTTATGGAAGACTAAGAAAGATTACTGAGAGAAATTACCCTAAATTCTGAACCACTAAAAAGCTGGCCATAATTTTTTTAGAAAATTCAATCTCTTCATACGACTGAATAGCCAGTGAAAAAGCAAAGCCTTGATGGGTTTTTTTTAAATGCCAAACACTATCTATTCTGCTTTCTCAAATGATTTAGTACTTCAATTCTTCATTAAATCTATGTATTCAAGATGTTGGACTTGTTTTGATTTCTAATTTCCAGAATTCCTCAGTTACAGCAAAAGGTCACATAAGATCTCAAATATTCTTTTCCATTACTTTTTAAATATATAAATATGTTAATATATAAATCAAAATAATAAAATTATTCAATTTCTAAAACATTTGCTTCACATATAAAGATGGTTTGTGATTGTCAGTGAGCATTGTATTTTCAAAGTAAATATTCCTAATGTAAAGAGGGTAGTTTTGTTTTGTTTTTAAAATGTTATATATATATATACAGAAATACCTTTTTTTTTTTGTTCAATTTTTTTATTTGCATTGCATTTCCATTAAGGACAAAATTTTCAAGATCAAAATAAAGCCCTGCCAGCTTCATCTTTACCTTCTCTACCAGTTTTTTAAGTCTTATATTTTTCCAAGGTGTTCTTCTGACTGTGGTTGTTCATCTTTTACAGCTTTTAAGGAATAAAGATATATTCAAGTGCAATAAAACAACATGTTACACTTTTGATATTGTTACTCTCTCTCACTTCCCCTAAGAAGGTCAGGTGGTGAAACAGGACTGAGATGCTATCCAGCTTTTACTTAATTCCACAATTACATGGGTAATTATAATCCATTTGAAGTTAAACTTTTAACAAAGGCTACAGGTCTTAAATTATGAGTCACTATGAAACATAGAATAGCTGTGCTTGAATTTTCCAGACCAAGAAAATAAAAAGCTCGTTAAATTAAGAAATAAAAATTAGATACTGATTGCATCATTTGCCTGTTACAATTTGGATCTGTGTGTAAGCAATAACTTTTTTCAATTGCCACATTAACTGCCATGAATTATGGTGACAAAAGAGGAAAAGGAGCTTTTATGTTAAACTTAGATTTGTTTTGTAGCACAAAGGAGCTAAAGTATTAAAAATAATAGTAATAAAAAAGAGAGAGTATTATTCATTCTTTCTGAGAACTTACCCTTTACTCTGGAAAAACTCATAGGAAAGATGTTTACAAAAGTAATGGGAAATAACAGGAAGATAATCAGAATGCCGACATTTTAACCAGATGCACTGCCAGTTTCTAGCTCTGAACAATACGATCTCAGTATGAAAACAGTAATAAGCCTTTTTTTGATCCATTCTGGCAATTTTAATGTGGACCAGAGAACAAAATAATTTCAAAAATACAATCAGGCTGTACTTGAAAAGTAGTAGTAGTGCATAGAAGTACAGATCAGTACCAGAACACTGATGAGCACTAGTTTGTAACTTTCAAATATGAAACTTATGACCTTTAGACTAATAAGAGCTTTCCTTAGCTTTTCCATCTTCAAAATTAATATAAACACCATTTTCCTAGCATGGTCATTTATAACATGGGTGCTTAATTATACTAAATTTCTTTCAGAAAATACTGTGAGTTTAATTCACCAAATCAGAGATCTGTTGGGGCTGGAAGGAACCTCTGGAGATCATCCAACCCAGCCCCCCTGCCAAGCAAAGCAGTCGCCTGGAACAGGTTACTTAGGATCACATCCCTATGGGTTTTGAATGTCTCCAGAGAGGGACACTTCATGACTTCCCTAGGCAGCCTGTTCCAGTGCTCTGCCATACACGATGTAAAGAAATTCTTCCTCATCTTGAGGTGAAATTTCTTGTGCTTTATTTTATGGCCATAAATATTAATTACTATTAAACATACTAAAGCTTGATAATGTTAGATGATGAGACAAACACACCATTACTAATAATGTCCTTTGTTCTTCATGTTATATCAGAAGCCAATCTGGATAAGTGGACAATTAAATATATTTTATGCAGGGATATTTGTATTGTTATAGGAGAAAAACACAAGAATCTTGAAGCTTGTAACTGTAACAACAGACATTAACAAAAAGATCAAAATCTAAGTGAGGCAGAGATAAAGTGGAAAGAAGAGTGTGTGTCTAACAAAAAATATCACCACCATATATATGACAGAGGCTAAGACTCAGGATTAGGCAGACCATTTTCCAGCAGTCAGTAGTAATTGCAATAAACACAGACTTCTACAATTAGGGAGAGATGATGGAAATAATTTTTCCACAATTAAAAGCATGCAGACTGGCAGAGGCAATTATAATAATACAGTCAATATACAGTCAATATATTCACTAATTAAAAAGGCAAGATGGAATATGGATGTATTGGGAAATAACAGGGAAATGTATCCTATTCAAATGCAATTCAGTATTTGAGATATAATTCTTTGGAAGACTCCCCAGTTGGCAGCAATAGCCTAGAAATTATGCCGTATATTATATATAAACCACCCTCTGAGTGAATACTTGTACAACAGCACCAGTAATCTCAGTCCCAGTTCAGAAGAACATAAATAGTTTGGCCTAGCTCCAAAAATATGGAGTATGTTTCTGATTTTCCTCTCATTGAGCATCTGTACAATTCTCATCAGGAATTTCCACCCTGGGGCATTCTAAAAGCATAAGAGACAGATTCTCTGATTTGAATAATTGCCCTTTAATGAGAGAAATAATATCTTGTGGTAGCATTTGCCTGCTGCAGATTAGGAAAAGACAATGGCAACAATGCCGTTCTATTACACTGTTTATTCAAAGTCAAAACAAAAATTATATCACACACCAATCCCCAAGCTAGATTCTGCTTGAAGCCCCTGACCTGCATTAGATTTATTAAAATTCCTGGGTTCCTGGGTTTCGTTGATGCATAACTATCATAGAAACAATGTCCTTGGTGTTATTAATGTTAAGGTGAAGGGAAAAATAGATAAGAGGTGCACAAAAGACATGATAAATAAATTTTTTAAAAAAGCAAGATTCCTTAACCATTATTTTTGAAAACCTTAAGAAAGGATATACAGACCATGCAACATCACAGATATTGGTGACTATGCTTTATCAATCTGAATCTTTAATGCATTTTTCAAGTTTGAAAGCACCAACTTTGGCATTTCCTGTCTGTTGATGAACCCATGCATTTAAACTCTCCAAGAATCAGTTTATCCAGTGAAATAGTCCTGAAAATGTAATGCACTTTCACCTTACATGGATTTTCAAGTGGTTTTAAAGTGATGGTTGCATGAGCTCGTGATGGGATAGAAAATTATCGTGCCCCATTCAGCAGTAGGAGTCATGCAGCACCCAAATACATAAAGGATGAAAGGAGGCAGGGGATCACACTAAGGCATGGCAAACATGACAAAATCTAGCTATGCTTAAATCTCAGCTTTCACTCAATTTGCTATGTTTCCTCACCCAGCTGTATCACGCAGGGAGTTGGACAGCTCTAACACAGTACAAACAATTATTACGAAGAAGGCCTAACACAGCATGGAGAGGAGAAAAAAAGCAGGATAAGATGGAGGAGGATGCTGAATGCTATCTATAAATCTGGAAATTGAAGCTGGAAAATCTTGTTCTTCATCAGTGTGACTGATGAAACATCAGTTTCACCAGAAACTTCTTTCTATGAGACTGAGTCAGAACTATGGATTGAGTTACATAAAAATCTTGGTTTCCTGATAACACACGAAATCTTTGTAAAGATTAACACTTATCAAAGCAGCAGGTATAACACAGCAGCACATCTTGACAAATTTTATTGTCAGAAGAGTAGTGATAGCATGAAGAGCACAATTCTTCAGCGAATTCTGAGTGACCTGTTAAATAGAGTATACTCAATAAATGCACATCTCTGCCTTTTCGAAGTTGTATCCTGGTCTCCTTCACACTCCATGACCCCATAAGTCAGAACTTGGTTGTTTGGCTTAATCTCCCCCACCTTAGTTATAAAATCAGTCCTCCTCCCCAGTGAATTAGTCAGACATATATGTCTTATGATTTAGAGAGGAAAATACCCCAAAAACATGATGAGTGATAGTAACTCCTAAATTATTTCTTCAGAAAATCTCCTGATTTCAGTGTGTCTTTTCCAAGCAGGCTAACTATAAATAGGACTAGCAGTGTCAGAACTGTCTTTTGGAGTTTCTCAAGTACTTTATTTTTTCAGAGTCTGTGAATAAAAACAATTTTTGTCTGAGATATTCCTCTGATACATTTGAGAAAACTTTACTGGAAAGTTTACAAAGAAAACAGTTTTTCCTTATTTTAGAACCGAATAGCTATAACCACAGGGGAAATAGAAGAGTGAATTTAGTAAATTCATAAACCAGAATTCATAATGAGCAAATAAAGGTACAATAGCTGGCAAATGTCTGGAAGTAATCTCCAAGGTAAAAAAGGTGGAGGGTGAGAGAAATTTTCAACTGATGTAAATCACCTTGCTTCTGCAGGCTTGAGAGGAACCATGCCCATTATCACACAAGAATCTAGTTCAACTCTTTTTTTAACAAACTCTTTTAAAAATAATTAATTTTAAATAATGTAAGAAATTCTTCAATGAGACAGGCCAAATGTTTCTTTAGCCTAAAATACTATCTCTTCCGGTAGTGAATGGAGGATGTCCAGAAACACAAAAAAAATTTCCCCACATTTAGACAGAAATTTGAGGTACTTTTTATCACTTTCCAGCACTAACAGGTTCTGGCATTTCCTGATCTGGATTGTAGCATGCACAAGTATGTTTTCTATTCATTCATTGTTGTTTTCCTAAAAGTATTCTAGTGTACACACTGAATTATTGTTGAATACTGACATGATATTTTCAGAGAATACGGCCAGTAAAAATTATTTTCCTGAAAAACAATCTCTGAATGTGTGAAATTTTGCTTCCTTCATGTACATTACTTTGCATTTACTGTCATTTAATTTCACCTCTCACTTTAATGACTTAGTCACTCTGGCTAGACTCTGCTGAAAGTCTCCAGAGTCAGAATCAGATTTGATTACCCCAAATAATATTGTAATATTTTAAACTCTTGTCAAGCCAATTTTCATTACTTTTCTTTTCATGAGAAATACGACAAATAACATAGTTCAGCTGTCAAAACTGGTAACATTCTTACAACTCTTTTTCTACCTGTTAAACATTTGTTAATCCATTACAGCTACATAGTAGCTCAGTTTCCTCCAGCGAGAAATAGCATGTAAAGGAAAATAACTAAGGTACCTTATTAGACTAGTAGACAAGATCTGTCCAAAAATACACTGGTCTTCTTTATTACATTAAGTAATTTGTTAGAATAAATATACATTCAGCTACATAGGAAGATTTCTATTAACTGGAAAGCTTTTCCAACTTTTCCACCTATAAAAATTAGACTGATAAAATAATGTCACTATTCCATTCAAATATTTACCTCTTAAGCTACTACAGCAACACCTTCTACTGTGACAATACTTACCCAAAGCAGAAGTATAATACATTTCTCAATCTTAATTTTGCAACGGTTTTCTTAGAAACTATAGAAAGGTTTCAATATGTGGTTGCACAAAATCTATGAAATCTAGTCACTTTGTAGAAAGTAATAAAAAACCAGAAGAACTATTACATGTTTTGAATCAATATGAATTGTTATAGTTAGTTTTTCACTTGCTAACTAATTTTCACATTTAAATTACAGAAAACCAAGAAAATGTCAGCCAAAAATGTCAGAAGTACAATAAAACCAAACAGATGTTCTAAGAAAATGATTGTCAGGTTGAAAGGAGAATCATGTAACTTCCTGATGAATACATTCCTTAGTCTGCAGCCATTTCTGCAAAGAGATGAAAGCACTGTTTTAAGGCGTTGTAAATGAGGGTGGTAAAGAGAGAAGTTCTTTGCTAGATCCATGTTGGGCATTCTTCCATAGCTGGCTGTGAAGCTTCAGCACTGCCAGCAAGATGCATTACAGCACAATAACTTTTCCAGCCAAATCTATTTTATGAACCTATTTTTCCTAAGGTACTTACATTTCCTAATTTATATATTCTATTTAAAATTATGTAAGATGCTAAAAAAGCATCTTTCCCTTGCACTTCCTGCCATAATGGTGTGACAGAAGAGTCTCACTCTCAAACCACAGGACAAGGTGCACCATGGTGAAGTGTTGGGAGGCTGGAATAAATGTCAGCAGTTTCTGCACTACTTCTAATAACTCTTGTTGATTCAAGGACACTTTTTTTGTGCAGTTTTCTTTTGTTTTGGCAACATTATACTATGTTTTAAAGGCCTTTTCCTGCCTCCAAAGAGCAGAACAAAACCAACCCCTGGGTGTCTGGATGTTAATATTATTTTGCCTGATTGCTAATCGAGAAGAACAGATTGCTTGTTTTCTGTAGAAAAGATTCTTTGGTTTTTTTGTGTTATTTTTTATTCTAAACAAAATTTAAACCTTATTAGGAATCACTAATTAATAATACAAACAAAAGCTTTGATTGTAACAACACATACATTTTCCAAGCCTCATGGAATATTTTTTTCCCCACTGTCCCTTCCCCATATAATTCCTGACACCAGCAGCAGCCACACTGCGTGCCTTTGCACACCAGGGACAGGATTGTCAAGACAGCTTAACTTCTTCATGGGCACCAAAGTAACTGTCCATGCGTTCACAAACACTCACAGCTTAGCACCTCCAGTAAGCCTCTGAAGACCCTGTTTTTCACAGAGACTCAGCACTCAAAAAGCCGAGCTCCCAAAACCATTAAATTTGATGCTCCAATAATATCTGAGCTTTTCAGAAGTTCTGGCTGAATAAATCATAAATCCTGAATATGTCACTAACTCCTTTATTCCTTCACTGTTCAAGGACTGCTGTTTGCTTTCTTTCCATTTCTGCTGTCACTCTCCATGGGAAAAAATAAATAAATTTTAAAAATTGTCTTATTTGAAAAAGAGAAAGAATAAAAGAATGAACCCCATGAGACGTTCTCAACTGCAATAAACAGTGACCACCTCTTTTCTCTTTCTCTGCTAGAAACATTTTTTAAAAAAAGAGACAAAATAAGCAAGAAACTTTCTGAATATATCTTTTTTGTTTCATTTTCACACCAAGAATATTTCTAAAGATCTTTTTCTGATTTTACAGCTTAGAAAATGTGGAAATGCTGAGGGAGCTAAAGAGGAAATCAAAACCCACTATTTTTAAAAATGGGTAAAAAAAGCAGCACTGAAAGCCCAAAGTATGCATTATCAACTGCATGGCTTTTCAGAATGTATTTTATGAAACCATTAATACTTAACTCTTTTGGTTAAAGGTCCAGCACTTAAATAAATCAAAACCGTGTGTTCTATAATTGTAGTATAAAACATGCTCACTTGCATCTCTCTAGTTAAGTGTCAGAACGCAACCTGCTCCTTCCATGAAACATATGTTATGGTTCTCATCAGCAACACCCCACATGAGCATCACACTGCACTTGCCAAGGAATAATCAATTGAAATTACACATATACTCTGAGCACTGGAATAGTGCCTGGCACACACTGACTACCAACAGGGAAGACACCGCAGTAAGTTCTGCTTTAGTGCATTTATCATAAAACATAACGGTGATTACTTCTGCTAATCTATTAAGACACAGAAAGATTTTTTTTTAAATTTACAGGATTAGATCATTTAAAGACTGGGTTTTTTACAACCTGAATAGTCAGCATTCATAGTAATTGCAAGAGTAAAGTAAAAATTTCTGAGATATTTTGTAATCCCAGACATTCTCCATGTGCAATTAAATTGCTTGCATAGACACTGGTATTTTTTGCATGCACAGAGGCCTATCACTTCACAGGATGCCGACTAACACCCAGATTTATCCAAAGTGATAGCAATCATGGCATTCATTTAGATCTCAGGATTACCAATGCTTGTCTACAGCTCTGGTCTATCCATGAAAAGAGTAGGTCCCTTGCAATGACCATCAGGGAATGGATGACTCAAGGAAAAGATTATAACATGTGGCTAGCTGGACCATCTCCTTAGAGTTTTCCTTCTCTCACTCTTTTCTCTCCAGATTCTCATATTTAGTGTCAAATTTTACAAGCAATTCTGAATCTGTTCTCTCTTAGATCATTCACCTGTACTCTGCATTGCCCTCTTGGCAATCCAGATCATGCAGCGCGAAAAATAAGTGCTTGCTTTAACCATATCCTCCTAAAATTATTGAGTGACCACTGTCTCTTAAATTGGAAAGAAAGTGAATTATTGTTTTCTTTCACCCTTCTCCAAATCTCTTTTGATTTCAGAGCCTGTTTGTATTAACTTCCTTGGTCCCTTCTTTCCCATGTCAATCTGGTCCACTCGAACATCCAGTAAGTGGGTAATCAGATCTGTGTATTGTAAATAAATTTAAAATAATTTAAAAATAAATTAATTTTAAAAAGCACACACACTGCTTTTAAAGGAAAGAAACTCTCCAGGTAATGCTTATCATACAGTTAAATACCCATTGATTTCATATGGCCTCCAGCTCAATAAAAGACATTTTAATAATAATTTTAGAGCCATGCGTGGTTCCAGATACTCCAGATCCGCACTGATCTAATTGCAGGAGCTGTCATCCATGGCTCTATTCAGCTCCATTCACTGCTTGCAGAATTACGGCCCCACTTTCACTGAACTTCAATCTTCCTTTTCTCATAGCAAATGTTTTGAAAGTGAAACCCACTTGACTAAATTAAGAAGACATATTTAGCAAACCATCTTAATTATTAATCAGTCTGTAGTTTTATCCACTTGTGCTTACTCTGTGTAATAAACATTTATTAAGCTTTTCTTTTTTATATCATGAATGCTGCTAATGCACTTGGAATATCTCAGAGAAAATCACATATAACATTTGGCTCCAAATGATGTTAATTGCAAAAATCTTGTTCTGGAGATTCTGTGTTGTGAGTTCTTTGTCCCCCTTCCCACTAAAACATTCTGAATCCCTATGTTAATTTCTTTTTGTTATCAGCCTATAAATTTAATTTAAATACTAAGATTTTAAAGATCGCATCTCAGAAATCCTTTGCTTATTTATGCGATTATGTATGTGAGTCATGATAAAATATATTAATAATCATGTTATTGTGTTAAAAATTTGTTTTATTATATGCATAGCTAAAAAGCAGTACAGACCAAAATATTGCAAAAGCAGCAAGTTCATAGTGTGTTCATTTACTGAACAGCTGAAGGGTTACTAGATATACACAACAACAATGGATAATTTAGCTTTTTTTTTTCTGTTTGTAACTTATCAGGAAATGTATTTAAATTTATATAAAATATATTAATTATTCAAAGAAATCAGGAAAGGTATGCCTGTGTAGGCATAGTCTCATATCCACTTTCACTCAAATTCTAAATGTATTAGTTAAGCCTATTTCAGTTAATATTAGTCTAAAATATTAAATTTTAAAATTAAATTAATATTAATTAAAAATTAATATTATTTTTTAAATTAAAATCAGGCATTTAATTGGAATACTTTAAATATAACCTTATTTTTTTCTGCATTTTTGAATGCTTTCCACTGTACAGTATTTCAAAGAATTAAAAATCAAAATGCTCCAGTTCATTAAAAAACTCTGATACATATTCTGGACAAAAAGTTGATGGCAATACTTTAATTTCCTTTGTCCTTCCTGCATTTTTTTTTTCTATCCAGAATATATAGAATGAAAACTTTTTCTTAACCACTGTGTCATGTGCTTTCAGTTCTCACTGCATCCCTGAGGAGCCCCTAAAGGTGTCTGAGTCTCTTCTCTGAACTGTGACAGTCTGGCAAATCAGTGGGGACTTCTCATAATGTAATGTAATGCAATGCTCACTTATATCAACAAGAGTTCTTATTAGCTACTAGGGGGAACAGATCAACCCCTAACTTTCACATTGCAAATATTTATTTTAAAAATTCACAGGAACACATCTTCATTATTTAAAATCACACGAAATCATGATCAGGAAGAAAATAGTTTATAGAAAATATTGAAGTAGAAACATAGAAAATAAGTGAGAAGTTTTGTCAGTGCTCCATTGCATTTACATATTTCCTCTGGGGCAACAAATATTCCTCACTCTGTATTCCTAATATTTAACTATATATTGTATATTAGAATTCACCCAAGGAAAGTATCTGTGTTTAAAAAATAATAATAATAAATCATCCATAAAAACATCACATCTCTAATAAGGGGTTATTTCCTTGCCTTTTAACATTGTCAGGGAGAATATAAGCAATCATTTATAATGCAGACCCTATGTAATCTTTAGGAACAAGTTAATTTTTTAAAGTTATATTTTCCTGTGCATCAGTCAAGCCCCTTGCTACTTGTAACAAAGTTTCAGTGTGTTATTCAAAGGCATTTGAAAAAAGGCGAAACATGACTTACTTTGCAAAAATCTACATGTACCAGGACAGCATGACCATGTTAAGGATTGAGATGTAGTGCCTTGAAAACACAGTTGTATTAGAAGATGAGAAGAGATCTGTAAACATGATGAAACTGCATCAGTCTAAAACGTCTCCCACAGCCAGACCCTTTTCCCCTGTCAAGCAAGTTCTGGTGATGCCCCTGGGCATATCCTGGGCCTCAGATGCTGCCTGTGGCCAGGCTTAGAGCGGACAACAGTCTGTTCATGCTGCTGATTTTACACCTGCACTGCAAACAGTGCAGTAAAACTGCCAAATCTGGCACTCCAGAAACCACATTCATTCTGCAGTCCCACACAGCTGAACTTGGTGCCACTCAGAAAACTTCACTTTGTGAAGTTGCATACAAAATATATATTAAAGCTCTTTTAAAGATAAAGGATGAACACCTGAAATGTTTGTGTTGTTGGGTATTTTGATGTTGTGCTGCAAGAAAAGGCAAACGTCTTTGTTCTCAGGGTTTGGGTGTGCATAGCCTATACATTAAAGCAAATGACACTGACAACTTTAGGAAGCCCTGCTGAGCCCATCAGTTCCACTCTAAAGCAATATTTCACGTTCACCTTGCAACCTGAGGCCTGAACACCATCTTGGTGACAGGAGGTTAAGTGGACCCAAGATCATCATTCACCCACAGAAGACTCCTTGGATCTTTGCACTGAACAAGCCGTTTTGTCTCCAGGTAGGAGTCGCTGTACAAGGAAAAATAGTCTCTGCTCTCACACTAAATAGAGGTATTACATCAACTGATAAGATTTATCTCTGTGTGGGGTGCTCTGTGTATCACTATCCACCCTATAAGTTGGGCAAATTGGTTACCTAAAAAAAACAGGGGCACGAAACCTCTTTTAATCAGCTGGAAATAATTCAGTTAAAGAGCAAAGCCAGATGTCCTTGTACAATAGTAGGTATTGATTACTCCATTAGACAAACCCTCCAAAACTAAATGTCCTGTGGTTTTGAGAAGTGACCCCACATGGCAACTGGACAATAAATGCTGAGCAACCAATTAGTATCTTTTAAAAGGACGTTACTAGTTCAGCAGTGGCCAGAGAATCCTAACTGATAGAGGGAACTTTGTCATCTCCCCAAAGACTTGGACCCACAAAATTATATAAACAAACAAACAAGCAAACAAGTACAAAAAACTTGAAAATTTTTGACTTACAATGTCTTTAGAGATATATCCACAGTGGGATTCTTTTTCTATCAGGGGTGTAAAAGAAGAAGGAATATGTAGCCATCTTTACCTAAGTGAGTCACTGAAGCTTGTTTTTGCTTTTAGTTGATCATCATAATTACAAGTGATTGCTCCAATTGATCAGGTATAAAGGAAACATATCTCATGGCTTTCCCTCCAAGACACTCAACCAAGCCAGTGTTAGTCTATGAAAATTCATCAGACAGCATCATAATAACAATTGTAAGTACACAGAAAAAAGAAAAATAAGCTTCTTTGGACAAAATAAATCCCTGAACATTTGTAAGTCCATCTCAAATTCCAGCTAAACTTAACAAAATATAACAGAAAATAAATTTGAACATTTAGGCATCACAGAGGTGTGTTAAAAATACTTTTTAAGCATATTTATTATTACCCATAACTTATTATTCTCCTCTTTATGAAAATGCCAGGAAATAATATACTGTGGAAGTTTTATGCACCCTTTAAACTCAAGTTTCAACTGTATAACAAAGCAAATAAAAAATACTACATTTTAAACTGAAAATTGAAGTATTTCAAAGCAAAAATATTTTGTACTTTAATTTTCAATGTCTACTTCCATTCTTTTCATATTATATGAAAAAAATAATTTTCAGGTTTTCCAAAGTATTATAAATGTATTTACTTTCTTTTAAGAAATGTATACTGTCCCAACATTGCTACAAATCATTTTAAGAAACAAAGAAAAGGGTTTTTTCAGGCTTAATAAGAACAGCTGGACATAGATATCAGGAAAAGATAAAGAGCAGTTGAGAAGATTTTTACCATAACTTGGAAATTGAAGAGTCTGGGATTTTCCTCTTGATTGATCTACAAACCCCCTCTCTGACCTTACACTCTTTCTCATCCATTCACTACTTTTAATTAATTTTATAAGTTTAGAAAAAAAAAAATAAGTAAAGGTATTGATACTTTGTTTAAGTTCAATTTAATTTCTTAGAGTAAGGACCAAAGTATCTGTTAAAAAATATGGAGAATATATAAATTATTGTGTGAATATAAAGATCAGGACCATTTTTGTTTTGTTTGGGATTTTTTTCCCTGTTTTTAAAGCTTTTAACATCTTTTTCAAGTCTGCATCACACAGAAGTGATATGCTGCACCCATTTTGCTGAGTATTTATACACCACTTTGGGTATGTGAAACTTTCATTGAACTGGTAATTAAGCATGCATATTCATGGCTGAAACATAGGTTTCAGAGAAAATATGTGTGTGACAAAATGGATTATATTTTCTTTAAGATTCAAGTAAGCACAAAAGTTCTTATAAAAGCACAAGACCAACATTTTACAATATTTTTAATGTATAATCATTTTTTAAGTTCTAAAACTTAATGTTTCTACTATCTTATAAAATGTTGACACATCAGCCTTCTGGTTATGTTTATGTTTATTCTTACTTCAGCCCTTGGACTTTGTGGGCAGTTTTAGATGGAACTGAATTCATAAATCTTTCAAACCCAGGACAAGGGACTCATATTTAAAACAGAGAGAACTGACAACACTGGGGAAGACACCAAAGCCACTACTTTTCCTCTTTCATTAGAGGAAATTTCATTACTGTTTCAAGGCAGCAGTATTTGCAGAATCCCATTATATTCTTACCCCATTCCTGTTTCCATCCTAATCCATGCTGACTTTCTTCATTAGAAGTTTTACAAGCTACTTTTCTTAGTGCAATACTACCTCTAAAACAGTTAACTTCTTCATCTTTATAGTACTTACTAGTCTTTAGTCCTTGAACTTATTTCCTAAATTTTGAGCATTTAAATTTTATTGCTACCTGGAACGGCCTGCTGCTACTTTTATTTGATTACACAGAAGTCCAGAGAGTAGAAAGTCAGTAAGAGGATCTTTACACTTTACTGCAGTTAAAATTTAAATTGCTCCCCAGAGACAATGACTTACAGAATTGTACTTCAGAACAGTACTTATCTTCTTTTTTTATAATATGATTAAAATTCTTCTTCCTATCAATTAACGTGTAAGATTTAAAAAAAAAAAAAAAAAGAAATAAAGAAAGAAAGAGGAACTTGGCAGCTACAATTTAGGTTGTACAAAATCTAACTTTCAGCCACTTGCTCCAGATGGATTCCACAAGTGTGTGTTAGGTGCCTGGGAGTCTGGAAATCAGTATATCCTCTGGTGAATGAAAGGCATATTTTGGCTTTGATCAGGTTGCCAGCTGGGTGGCAGCTACCAGGAGGGTGAGAACCATGGTTTGAATTTTTAGAGGGAAAATAACATTGTCCAGTGTATTCCAGTTCCAGTTAAAATTTACTTTCACTTCTACCTTCATCTGTCATGGTGCATTGATGATCTCTTGGGAGCTCTAGCTTTGAGCCCCCAGGTAAGGAAGGCCAGGGATGTGGTATGTCTTACCCCTACGATGATTGGGTGGTAGCAGTGCATGCCCTAAGTTCTTGTGTAAAAGTCACATGCATCATATTAAATGCAGCTCTTCCTCTTGCAGCTCTGCTGCAAACACAAAAATATTTATCATCTTCACCATTCTATTTTATTTATTTCTAGTAAGAAGTGCATATTTTGGTACCTCTATTCTTTGCTTAGCAAAAAAAAAATAAACACAAATCCTACTCTATGTAGCAATTTCTTTTGTCTTAAGATGTTTGTACTGCAAGACAACATGAACTGACAACCATCAATATCACTTGTTCCGAGCTGGGGTGAGATCAAGTGGAAACAAGCTCTATAAACATAACAGAAAAAAGTGCACAATGAAAAACAAATACATGCATTCATACACCAGACAAAGAAGACAAAACTCAATAACATTATATTTAATTTAAAGAAGAGAAGCTTGCCATATCAAGGAATGATCAAAAAACAAGGATATGATCTGTTGGGGAAAAAAAAAACAAACCAAAACAAAAAACAAACAACAACAAAACCAACAGACATCTTGAGTCAACTGTTTACGTGATGAAGAATGTGTGCAGTTGGTCAAGAGATCCAGTGCTTTAAAATATATTATCTCTCTTTTTCAAACACACAGACTGCAACAGCTCCCTAGTACATGAATTTCCTGATTTTTAATTTTGTCTAATATTTGTACTTTGATGCCAGAACCTAACTGTACAGAAGCGTGAGGATAAAGGGCACCCAAATTTTCACATCTGATTAATTTTAGACCCCTTCTTTTTAGGCTAAATTTTACCTCTACAGAGAAAAAGTTTGAACTTTTGTTAAAAGTTCACTTTAACATAATCAGGTGATTATTTGTTCAACTTACATAAAAGTTATAAAATTAATTAAACAAGTTAACCAACCTAATTATTCATAAATGACTAAATAGACACTGACAGAAAACCACATATAGTCACATATCATATTGGAAGTAAATAGAGCATGCTAGACATTTGACATGTCTATGTCAAAATGAAAGTAACACTTTTCACATTAAATTAAAACTAGAACTTTTAATCACTTCCATAATTTCCAACAGTTTAGAAATAAACCAACAGTAATTTTTAAGGACTTCTGCAACAACAACAAAAATATAGACTATATGAAACCTGTAATTTTGCCATGACTTCCAGAAATAGAAGAATGTACACTCATCAAACAGCAAGGATGGATGGCTCTGTGGAGGACAAGTTAGTGGCAGTTAAGACATCAATAGGAAGTGCTACTTTCAAAGAAAGAAGCAAAATAGTGTGTACAGGGTAAAAACAAAAATTCCACCCTAGGCATACTATCTGGAAGAAACTGAAAGCTCTAAGTTGGATTTTGATACTTTAGGTGATGAATCAGTCCTAACTTTCTTGCACATACCTTTTATTTAACACATGCTCAGGCTTTTTGATTTTCCCTTTTTCCAGCTATAATTTTTGCCTTTCTTCAGATTTTTCTTCTTAGTTGCATATCACAGTATTAAAAAAAAATAGATCTTCTCAGACACATATAGGACATTTTTACACATACTTACCCAGATATAGCCTGATGACCTTAGAACTGAGACCTTGCTTAGCACTAAATGCAATAAAGCAATTCAGAATGTAAGCCAAATTTAGATTCCATCTTATTATGTAAAGCAAGCAACTCTGTTTGAAAGGAAAATGGAAAATATAACCATATATATTTGAAAGAACTGTACTTAAATTTCACTAGACTAAACAGTGAGATAGTGGTGTCATTACTTTTGTCTGGAAACTTCATGAACATCTGACCAATCTAATTAAACCAAAAGGGTTAACCTGTTTCAAGCACTGGATCCAACAAACATTTGGATAAACCAAATTTCAATGCATTAGTGATGACTTGGGGCCATACATTTTTAACTAATGAGTAGCGTACCGTCACCGTCTGATTTGTAGCAAACTGTAGTTTTTGTGAACAGACCTTTAATAATGGATAATGGCTGTAAAGTATGGTTATAAGATCTAACTAATGAATATGATGCCCTGACATTATTTGAGTTTAGCTGACTTCAAGGTTCAGATTATCAGATTGCATGCAAGCCAACATGCTGACCACAGCAAAAGTGCCCCTGAACTGAGAAACGCACTAAGGAGAAATGACACCTAAATAGCCATGTTGTCTGAACCACCTCTGCCAAAAGCCCTGACTAATTAGAAATGGGGAATAGCTACTTGCTCAAGTATTTATTTACACTCCTTGAAAAATAAGTTCTTTATGAGAGAGGCTGGTGTGTGATGTTTAATTATGCAAGTGATTGTAATCTGCATTTGTAGAGATCCTGGTGCACTAGTAGTTTACAAACTCTATATTCCAGTATTATTTTATAATTTTATTCAGTATTTCCTTGAAGGACTATAGACTGTCAATTTCCATAATGATTAATAAATTAAGAGAGTTTTTTAAATAATGCATTAGATTTACAAGCAATATTTAGTAGTTACAAGTGATCAACAGAAAAGAATATGAATCATAGCTTAAGGTTCAAGCATGGTTTCTTTGCTAGGACTCAGAAAGAGGCTCCCCTATAAACTCTGAATATGTTTTGAGAAATTCGCAAGTAGATTATTTTTTTTTTTTAACCTCAAAATGCAGAAACTCAGTACCTTACTGCATGGACTTCACTGAAACATACCAGAAACAGCAGAAAAGTATGACTTAACTAATGATTTATTAAACTTCCTAAAATCTTCATGAAGATTTTGCTTACAGCTAGATACAAAGCTAAAATTTTACTGTCATAGTAAGTACCAGGTATAACAATTCACTTTCTTACAGAATTAACCAAAGAAAATTTAAGTTTTTAATTTTATCCAAACTACCTATTCAGAGAAGCTCCTAAGCTATGCAATTTTTTCAATTTGCTGAGCCCTCAACAGCTGCAAATTCCCTAACACCTAGCTGGCATATATTTAAAAATCCTAGTGTTTATTTAATCTCATGCTTTTTTCTAAAGTAATGTAAGCATTACTTAATATTTAATACTCCTATTACTTGAACAACTTTTCTTTAACTAATTCAGATTTTTTTTTTCCTAATAGACACAGTGTAACCATATTGCCTACTAGTAAAAATCATGAGCAGTGAGACTGAAATGTTTAGCAATTTTCTACACCTTTTTGCATTCACCTTTTTTAGAATAATAACATATTTTCAGGAGCTTTTGATTAGTTTTGTTATCAGAAATGCTTCAACAGTCTCACTGTCAGTTAGAGAAGATTGTTGAAAAGAGAGTGTCTGCTACATTTAGAAAGGCCTTGATCAAAGTTATCAGTGAAATATCATGTCACATAGAAATCCTTAGGATTCCCATGGAATTTTTTTATAATTACCCTGTTTATTCATGACCACATAGTTCTACAAAGACAATGAATATGCTGGATATTTGTTGCACCATCACTATAAAATCATCATTATTATGAACAGAAAATGTCATCCTTCTGAGATATGTACAACTAATCCCTGAATGTTTTATCTGCCATATTCTCTTACTCTTCATTTTCCCACTATTTAATTCTGTTCCCCTGACATTCTTCCTATCATCCTATAATCTTTTGTCTTTACCCATAAAGAAATCTATTAGCATAAAAAAATTTTTAAAAGATCCATCCAAAAAAATCTTTTTATAAAGGAATTAAATTACTTGAAGGTTTTTACAAGACATCAATGTATATTCCCTTGTGTAAATGTACATGTATCAAGAGTCCTTTGCTGTTTTCTCTGTATATACAACAGCAGCAAATTCTAGTCACTACTCAGTCATGAGACTTTCGATTTTCAGGGAAACTTTATGAAGTGAACGTGTAAAATATTCATTATTAATCACAGGCACCACATAAGGTTCTAAAGTACAGAGTCCATTTAAAGTTCTCAAACTTAATTTTTCATTGCATCTCCAATTTCAATTGCAATTGAATTTTATTATACTATTTGATATCTTTCTGTCCTTGAGACTTATAGGACAGCTTGACTGATAAGACAGACATAATTATTATATATTATTCCATTCTCCTGCCATCTTCACATTTGGGTTCCCAAATTCCTCTCATTTTTTTTTTCTAACGTCTTAAAAATAATTAATAGTGCCAGCTTCGTATCTTCCCAGAAAATTCACCTAGAAAATCGATGACAGATGCATTTTGATTCATGATGTTATCCAATTACTAGGCTACTTGTCACTCTTCCATCTACATAATCTGTATTTGCACCATTTCTTTACCATGCAGTTCCTAGAAAAGACCTCTCCTCAATCACTACTAGGAGCCATTGTAGAACACATAGTAATTTTACTCTACTCAGCCACACCTTGAGTAGTTAAACAGAACTGAAAAAGCTGCTATGTGCTCCAAAGCTGCATGCTCTGCTTATATAGAAACAGCTCACATCTTTTAGAATTGTCTTAACATTGTGGTTTCAAGAGATAATTTACACAGAAATATTTAAGGAACTGAGAGTCAGGCTGACATGATGACTAGAAAACTGATAGAGTCAGAGAAGTGCTCAAAAAGGGTATAGAAATGTTTCTGGTGATAATTTTGCTTCAGGATGATGTGATAGTCTGACTCAAAATACTGAAAGAAAAGAGAAAATTGTTGTAATGGAATACATGTGTCTTCAGAAAAAAACCCAGGGTTTTTGGACAATTTATGAGAGTCAATAGTAAAAATGGACATAGTGAGCAGTGGAGTAGAAAGAATTACTAACAGAGGTTTTCCTGAGTGTTTAGAGCTTCTTCAGTGGCTATTGATAGGTTTCCACCTCTTCCAAATATTCTTCATATTGTTTACTTCTCATTTACCTTATTTTAACACAAATGAATCACAACATTCATGTTGAAGGAGAATTCGGTTTTGTTTTGCAGATAAGCTCTCAAAGGAAAGCCCTGAGTAGGCTGGTTAAGACAGATCATAAATACAAGAAAAATTCAGATCTAGAATCCTGGCTGAGTCAAAACGCTGAAATTAGGAACAAAATTCAAATGCCGGATTCAATTCTATGCAGAGATTGTTGCATAGATACACTTCAAAACGTATACCAAGATCTTTTGAATTAAACATATTGCCATATATATACACAGAGTGTATTTAAATTGCACATAATGTTTAAGTAGCATACCAGAGAAAAACTGGATAAGAAAACAACTTAAGTAGAATTCAGCAACATCATCAACACACATCTGTCTGTTTATCTGACATACTAGCATCAAACTTTCTCATTAGGGCAGAGGTCTCAGCTGTTAGCAGTTCTGGACAGTATAACTGTGATAGTGAAAAATAAAAATGGACTTGAAAGGCTCTCTCTTTATGTAAACCTAACACAAGATAAAATATAGAGAGGGGATCAAAACTGAAAAATGAAATTTAAAACTTTGAGAAGTCATAATTCCATGGGATTACTAGATGTATAATTTCAAGATTTAGAGCACAAATAAATAAAAAGCCAGCATTAATGATGGCAGAAATCAACAATAACCATTTGTCTGGTATCATTAATTGGAGTTTTCTGTCTAGTACTATTAGTTGGCATTTTCTGTAGTTACATAGTAAAGGAAAACTTGAGACTAATGTCACCTGCTTGTGGGTCCTTAAAACCTGACTTGACTACTTATTTCAGGATGAATGTAAAAATACTGACTTAGGATCATATTTCAATTTAAGTTCAGAAAATTTTAGTTCTGGCCAACTACTTATTCAGGATAAAGAAGAAAACCAGTAGGAATTAGGATGAAAAAGAGGATTACAAAGTGTTTTAGATAGTTGTAAGATATTTGAAGATCATGAAGAGTAAAACAAATGTAAACTATTAATAGAGGATCACATCAGAAACTTTTAGCTACTTTTATTTCAATCAAATAGAACTAAGACTTACAAAACAAGACCCCTCAACAGGTGAAGCTTTTGTCAATGGGACTGTAAAACTTAGTGCCTCATAGTACCTAAATCTCTATCTTAAGTACACTTCTTCATATGTTAAGAAAAGAAGAAAAGTTATGTCAGATAAGTACTTTTCAATCTCCCATTCCAAAAGACTCAGGAAAAAAAAGAAGAAAGGAAAAAGAATGTCCCAATTTTAAAAGACCATTCATCAGTATTTTGTAGGACTTGAGTATTTGATGTGTGAGTAAACTGTCAGGTGTAGTGCTAGTGCTAGAAAGTTCACTGAACACATAGTTAATAGTTCATAGTTAATTGCATTAGTCTCATTAACAGCTTGGGATTTAAAGAAATTATTTTGTCAGACTATTTTATTATAATTTTGGACAAAGGAAATACCTCACAGGACATCTCACTAAAAGACACCAAATAACACTACAAATCTACATATGTTTCATCATGGTAATAGTGAGATGAAGATACCATATCAGATATTCTAATTTAGTAAGTGGGAATAACATTTTGGAAAGTGACATTACTTTTCCCTTGGTCACACATACTTCATATAGGTGACATCAAAACAAAATGCACCAAAGAAGGGCAAAGTTAATCAGTATCATGTCCTAATCAGTTGGCTCAATTTTTCATGTCAATTTGTCATTCAGAATAGACTCACTCATCTCTCTTTGGGCTTTGGCAGAGAGTCAGGTATTTTTTCAAATTCTGTGTCTCTTGCCAGAATGTCTCTGAATGTTTCAGGCAATTGTCAGATTTAATTTTTGTTTAAAACTGCAGTGCAGATGTTGCTCTTTGAAGTAGGCCCACATCTAAGAAACTTCAATTCTACTGTATCTTACATTCCAATATAGCCTAAAGAAACTTGAAAATGAATTTCCATCATTTTGAAAATACACATCTATATTAAAATTCCACTGATTTATAAAGCATTACAGTACAGTATACCAAGTAAAGAGAGGATCACTTTATTTTTATTCTTTCCAGTTGTTACAGAATGCAATGGCATTTTTCATTTCCTATTTTTAAAAAACAGTAATTGCAAGATCAATAAAAGGAATTAGGAAATAGGTGTTCTTAATTTTAATCATGAAAAACATACATGATAGGGTATGATGTGGGGATATCAATGTCTAATAACCATTACAGCTACAGTATTTAATACAGAAAAGCAGATGCTACTACAAATATGTACACCACTCAAATTCTTTGGGTGATTTAGACTTTCTCCTTCATATACAGAGAATAACTGGTACACCTTGTTCACTATCAAAGTAAATGAACATCAAGGCTGCTTCAGACATAATTGCTAATTCTTGTCAACCTCTTCTCTCTCTTTGTAGTCCCAGAAGAATTTTTTCTTATATTTTCCTCTGATGTCAGATGTTCCTTAACAGTAAACTGTTGGAGACTGTGAGAATATTTTGCAAAAGTTACATCATTTTCTGTTTTCTTTCAAGCTTTCATATTCATCATGAAGAGTAGATCTGGCAGAAAGCTTGAAACCCATATAATGCCTTGGATAAATATATACATATTGGTCTATATTATGAGCAGAAGATGGGTGAACATAAAACTTTGATCTCTACTAAAGGCCCTGATCTTCCTGGTAGAGCTTTGTTGACATAACAGTGCCCTTTGGAGTTCACATGGAGAGGGACATTCACTAGGAAGGGAAAAAGTTTAGCGCTCATTCTTGTTGCACATAGACAAAGCTTTTTGAAATGCATTTCTTTGCCTCCACAACTTAGAAAATATTTAGAATGTGAAAAAACAGTGTTTCTATTTCAATTTTTGGACATAAATTGAAATATGGCAACTAGAAAAATACTGATTGGTGAGAGAAAATGTAATTATTCTACTGCTTATGTACATATGTAATTTATATCTCAAACATAGACTACACTGATTTTGGGCAAGGCCCCTTATTTTTCAAAGATACACTTGCATATACTCTGTTAGACAGTGGCTGCACTATACTAGATTACATGATCTGTCAGACTTTCAACTTGTACCTTCCTCAACTCCATAGCCTAAGACATACAAAAACTCCATCTTTAGGAAATCTTGGATGTACTGTGCCCCACATATACATAAATTAAAACTCTCCAAAGAAGTACTCCTGTGAGCAGAACCAATGCATTTCTCTGCCACACAAAAAAAGAAATCAAAATCCACCAGCCTCTGCAGAGCATCCTGCAAATCATGTCTTTATCTGCCAAACCACACTGGCTCCTTTCACAAGGAGTCTCTGTGCATTCAAATGAGAGCAAAAATATTTTTCACTTTGTTTTGTTGCATTTATGCTTTTGATCTCCATATATTTGCTGAATCTTAATATATTACTCTGGTGACTGTACTCTCCATATGTCTTTGCTAATTCCAAATGACAGTAAAGCTACATTTTACATATATGTATAAACTCTCATTCTAAAAATAACCTGTATATGAGTAAAGGTATCAAAACCATCAACAGCCATTGAACACTGAGGATAATTGAAATATTTCTTGTTCTTGTTTTTATTGATATTCTGGGAGCAAAAGTATAGATCCTTCAGCACATTTTGAATCTTTTTTTTAATATTTTTCAGTTTAATTGAGATCAATGCTAAACAATAAGATTCATAATATCTGTACCTTTTCCTAGGCTTGTTTGCCTTTTCTTCATCTGAGCCATCAGCATCTTACTAAAATAAAGACAGATCTAAAATAATTGAAAATTTTTCTTTACTTAGATTCCATGTCTTTGGTAGACCTGAATAAATAACAGTATAAGCACCCCACTGCTGGTTTTAAGTGGAATTTTACTTGGATTTAAATGGGGATGGAAGAACTTAATGGCGTCTGAATGTGACTTCATGTTACCATAGGCTTCTTTATGGACTTAGAGACCTTGTTTTGCTACTGGTGACTTTTGACACATTCCTAGCTAAACAAACTTTAAAAAAAATTAATGCACATTTCAAAACAGCAGGAGATAATTAGTAGCATTAATGAGGCCAGTCATTGGATTCCTCAACAATATCTTTCACAGCAGGAGAATCAGGCTATGTGTATGTCAGGGACACTTACCCTTGACATTTTCTAATTACTTTTTGTAGGTTTTCTTAACTCACCTTAACTACCAGGAGGCATTGACATTGAGGCTGACCATGGTAGTCACTGTGTGCCATCAGTTACAGGACAGCGAGGTTGCAAGACTGTCAGACACAAAATGTCTTAGTACTGACAGAGGATCAATGATGATCTTAAAAGAATTTATATTCTGGGCTTAAGAACTTAAGAGTTAAGCCATTATATAAAAATCTGTTTGATTTAAACTCAGACTTATATCAATAGTCTAAAACAAATATACATCAAAACATTTATTTTAAGCAAGTTCAACTGTGCCATGCAACCACCTCATGGTCTCTCTTCAAAAATGAAAAAAAAAATTATATTGTAATTAATCTTAAGTACTTTTTGAAGATTTTTATAAGTCATACAACATACTATAGAAATGAGCAAATTATTTTTTTGTTATTCAACCTTGACCTAACTCAGCTTCTTTCAGATTTGATGGGAGTTTTATCCTTTACTTCAAACACAAATCAATGAAGGTATCACTGAGTGGCGTTAAAAACTCTGAGTCAGTGTAACTGAGATACGTAAATTTCAAAAAATCAGTATCTCCATGTAATTAAAAAAGAAACATTGAAAACAAAATTCTCATAGCTACGTTTTCATTTGACTTCACAGAATCACAGAATCACAGAACGTGTAGGTTGGAAGAGACCTTCAAGATCATCGAGTCCAACCCAGCCCTAACACCTCAACTAGATCATGGTATCAAGTGCCATATCCAGTCTCTTTTTAAACACATCCAGGGATGGTGATTCCACCACCTCCCTGGGCAGACCATTCCAGTATTTAATCATTCTTTCAGTGAAAAACTTCTTCCTAATATCCAACCTACATTTCCCCTGACGCAGCTTGAGACTGTGTCCTNACCACGTTAAGCATCTCAATGTCTTTCCTAA
>VXBB01022885.1:0-59947 GCA_013399915.1 Illadopsis cleaveri
CGAGGCGGTGCGCGGAGCTCCGCGGGGTGCGGCGGCAGGCGGGGCGCTGCCGGGCCAGGCCGGACTGAGCTCCGCGCTGGCGGTGCGGGAGCGCCCGGGCCCCTCAGGCGGAAAGGAAAAAGGAAAAGCCGCAGCTCCGGGACGCGGTGGCTCCGCCGGGGCAGCGGCACCGCGCTGGCTCCCGGCTGGAGGGAGGATGGAGCAGCCCGATTCCTGCCCGCTCCTCCGCCCTGATCTGTGTTTGGTGGATTCTCCTGCCGCTGACTGTGGGATCTGGTAATCTCTTCTAGTCAAGGCGTGTGTACATACGGTGGTTACGCTGCTCTGCTGCTTGCAGCTGTTTTTTCTCTAAAATACCTTACAGCTCGTGAGTGGCGGTTTAAGCTCGATGTATGCTCAGAGCAGCTGTGGGTATGATTGTGGTGCATAGTGAGGAACCTGCCTCTGTAGTATTAACTCTGTGCTCTTACCGTGCCGAATGGCAACACGTTTACCTTAGCAGAGCTAGGCTTTGCGTGTTCTAATACTGAAATCAATGCCAAGAGCTCCCCGCCTTCCCCTCTATTTGCCTTAAATATATGCTACCTTTTTAGGCTGTAGCTATCTTCGTGATAGTCTTTTATTGATTGTTTTCCCGATATCCAGAGGTTGTAGATACCCATCTTGATTGTGCTGATGCTTCCCGGATAATTAACGAGTCAGATCCACTGTACTGTGGAAATAAATACCAAGTGTCCGTGTGGTGGGGCAAGCATCTCAGACATCTCCTGTGTCTCCAAATGGGTTTGCAGTTACAAACCCCCGCCACTCCTGGTGCCTGGATTTCAGCTGTTAATTGTGGAGCTGTACGTAAAGCACTTTGATATTCGAGGTATGGAATTGCTGGTGTAGTAGAGAGCACTTGGTGAGTCACGGATAGAAAGATAAACTGTAGTAGGGGAAGAGCTATACATCACAAGGTGAGACACAGCCCAGTAGATTTCCTTCTTTCTTGTCCATAGTTTCTTTTCAAAGCCTATTTTATACACGACCCTTAATGTTGTGGATTAATCTCAAAACACTTCTTCACAGACAAAATGCAGTTTTCTTAGTAACCTGCTATACCTACAGATATCATATTGATAACACAAATTCATCAGTAATTGATGCTGTAGTTTTAATACAACTGTGTGCCTTGAGGATTTGGGCTTCTTGGTTTGTTTTAAGGACTCAAATCTCTAAACTGCTGGGGAATTCAGGAACCACTCTCGGTCTTGCCTGTTTTGTTGTGGTATGTGGTTGGTTGGTTGGGTTGTTGTTGTTGTTGTTATATCACAGTTTTGTTTCAAAGAATGGTTAGAAGTTTTCTGTATAGCTGATCTTTAAAAAATCCCGAACAATCAAAACCAAATAAGATCCCAAGAAAATCGTATTTCAAATACTGAAATAAAAATCCTTTCTTTTAAAGAGAACAGTTCCTTTCAGTTGCCAAATTTTAAGTGTTTGAATGATGTGAATAAATAGCAAATGAGAAAATTCTTATTGAAAGCAGCTTTTAAGAATGTGGGAATGCAAATTACAACTCTCCGCACTTCAAGTAGTCAGATATGGAAGTAAATGAACATATTGTATTGATGGCTTATGTGTAAAAAAGCCATTGAAATGTATTCAGAGTTCTATAAAAGCAATGTCATCTGAGGAAAACTGTGGCAAAGGAAACCTATTACTCATTTGATGTGGCATCATAGTTAAAATGGCAGTTTTGCAGGCTGAAGAAATGATCTGGTTGCTCACACATGTGCCTGTAGTCACACATGGAGGTGTTGTGCTCTGCAGTAATGGCTCAGGAACAGGTGAATGTACACTTCCTTCTCTCCACTGAGGTAGGAAATTGGGAGGATTGGTGTTGATGTTAATTGGAGCAGGCAGGACATTATTTCAGTGTGATTCACGAGGGCTAAATGGTATGCATTTAATTTTTAAATGATCTTAATCTGAAAAATGTAAGAAGCATAATGCTGCTTAATTTATCACAATCTCAGGGCTTTGGATGTGGAAGAACAGTCCTCTCCATTTGGTCAGGAATGTTTTTTGTTCCCATTTTACAGACTGAGAGACTTTGCTTCACAATGATTGCCAGTATCTCACAATGACTGTAGTGGGACTAGATTTTGAAATGTTTCAGAGACCAGATATGAATTGGTGATGGAACTATGTCTGAAATTCATGACTTTCTGTTTTCTTGTCTGCTATTTCTTCATTTAGATGTGCCCACTGTTTATATTTGACAGTCCAGCACAACTGAGTTAATGATACCTTTTGTGACACCAGACTTAATACAGTTTTGCTTTTCCTCTAAAGGCCCAATCCTGAGTCTGCTGATTTGAGGTCCAAAATTCTCTGCCTTCAAAGTCAGTGAAAACAGGATCAAGTCAAACTGTAGTTTTGTAATTGTTGATGGCACAATTTTACATTTAGTCGTCACCATTGTGTGCAGCTCCTTTAGTGTTTTAAAGTGGTAGGTGCATGAAGTACTGTAATGATTTTGCAGCCTTTATACGAGTTAAGAAAAGGAATTACAGTGTTTGCTTTGTCACCTTGCCTTTGCTCACCTTTAAAGATCAGTTATAGTCCCAGTGTACAGACTTCAGATTTCCCAACATTTTTGTGCATTACATACACAAGTTGGTGACAGCTTATGTTTCCTAGAACCTCTGCAGAAGTTACCAATAAATGTCACAGTATTAAAACAGTAAGGAGAATTTCATAGAGTCATAGAAAGTTTGGGTTGGAAGGGACCTTTAAAGGTCATCCAGCCCAACTCCCCTGCAATCAGCAGGAATATCTCCAAGTAGATCGAGTTTCTCAGAGCCCTGTCCAGCCTGACCTTGAATGTTTCCAAGGATGGGGCATCTACCACCTCTCTGGGTGACCTGTGCCAGTGTCTCATCACCTCTACCATAAAAACTTCTTCCTTAATCTCGACTGACTCACCTTCAGCTGGAAATCATTGCTCCTTCTCCTGTTTGGCTCATTGTTGTTGATACTGGTGTTTGACTGCAGTCCTTTCCAATGAATAAATAAAAATAATTCTTGTCTCACAAATTAAAATGCTTGCTGAAGCCACACTGAAGCTAAGCCTTGTGAAGATTTTGGTTAAGAAAAAAATACCACGTATAGAAAAAAATTGCTGATTTTTATGGTGAAATGTTGTGTGGAATCCTGGGTGGACACGTGTTAAAAGTGATGCTGTTGCTCTCCTTTAGAGGCTGATTTAATCTTACACTCTGTTAGTTAAGTTACAGCTGGTTATCCAACCCTCCATTCATTACCAGTGCTGCCTTCCTGTATGATGCTGGTTTGTAACTGGTCTGACTGAACCAAAATCCCACTAGAGAACAAGCAGCTCTGTATGTAACTTCTCTCTAGGTAGCAAATCTGTCATCAGGGGTGGCAGAGAGATCACCACCTGCCTTCCAGCATATCAACATCTCCATAGTTCTGCCAGAGCAGCACTGCCTCATTGAGGGCTCTTGCACCTTCCCAGTTTCTCAGTGATTTCTCATTCTTTGACCAGGCAGATACTTATTTTAAAAGATTGAGCATTTTGCTGAAGTGCTGCTAAGTGGCATATTCAAAGGTTATTGAAATCAGTGAGAGGTAGACTTGTCCCTCCCTCAGCTTGCCATTTTACTAACTTACTTTTTATGGTTTCTTGACCAAGGACACAGCTCAGTAATACTTGGCTGAGCTGTTATATATGCACAGAATTATTCTGTAGTACAGCTGTAGCTGTAGGTTTTAGGCTATGATAGAATTGTCAGTGGTAGCTGCCTCCTCCAAAATCTATCCAACATGTTCTATCTTACCATTGTTCTGCTTTCCATGAATCAAACAATTAACTAAGAAAGAGAGATAAATGTACTGAGTGACAGTTGATCTCTATGAGTGAAATAAGAGGGAAATTATGTTAAATGGTAGTTCTGTTGGATGGAAAGTAAGATTTTGATGCTGCTTAAGTAAAAAGGAGATATTAGTTATGTTCTTATCTTGGCACTTTGATAAGCCTGTTCTTGAGATTTCTGCTGCATTTCATGATGAGGAGACTATGCTTAAATGAGCAGATTTCAGTCCTCATCCATCTTTGCCTATGGCTGAAACCACATAAATATTAAATCCTTAAAAAGTCCCTACTGGTAGGGACATAAAAATCAGTTCACGTGGATGAAGCTACAGTCTGCCATTGCCATCTAACTTCAGAAAAGTTCTTTTTTATTTGTTGATGTTTAAGTGCTTTCTGCTTATTTGCTTGAAAGTCTTCATGCATCTTGAAATTTGATAGACTCTAACATGGAAATCTTTGTGCATAAATTACAGCTGTAGTTAGCATTATGCAATGCAGTAATGTCACTGGTATTTATATTTGACAGGAGAAGTAATTTAGATGCTTCTCTAGTTTTTTGAATAGCTGGTAGGTGTTACCTGTTCATTTAATTCACTCTATTAAATGCCATTGGTTTTACCTTAATGTACCTTTAATAAATTTAAAAACCTGTTTGAGCAACGAAAAAGCACCAGAAATACAACTTTAGTGGAAATTGAAATATTAATATCAGTGATACAGGGTTAATTGAATGTCAGGAAAAAAATACCATCCAGAGGATGAAAACTCCTTTACTTGTAACTTCTACACTGAGAGTAATTTCAAGGTGTTTTAAAAGTTGAAATGAGTCCTAAAATGGTGGGGGAAATGCATCCTAAAACTCCAGTTTCTGGCTTAACTGTTGCTGTTATATTTGAACACAAAATCTAAAGCAGTTTCTTGAATAATAATGAAACGAGGCATAAAAATTAATCTCCATAAAAAGTCCCTAAGGGAAAAAAAAAGACAGATGACTTTGTGAAGAGCATTCTGGTGTGCAGGGAGATGAGCCATTTCCTATATTCCTGTTGCTGAGTAATCTTTATTTACGTATATGGAGTAAGTTTTGGGACTTCTTTCCCTTATTTTCTCGAGCCAAGGATGTTTGACTCTGCCTCAACTTTCCACAGAACACGAGCACATGGGTTGAGTGCTCTTGTTGCCTGCGTAGCTGGATTCTGATTTTCTGTCAGTAAGTAACTGCTATTTTCAAAGCTTCTCTGTTAAAGTTCCAGTTAGTTTGGAAAAAAAGGAAACTCTTTTCCTTTCAAGCTTTCAGAAGCAGTTCACTTTCTGACAGCACTGAAGCTTTGTCTCTTCTGTGGCTTGGTGTTGAAGCTTCTGTATTGAACTCAGCTTGTTTCCATTTTCTCTTGAACTGATGAAGAGTCAAAACTTAATGCCACAGATTCATCAGCTGGGAGAGAGGATGGGATTTATTTTGGAGAACTGAGGTGTTGAAGACTTGTGTGTTGAATATGGAACCTACGTGTTGGATTTCTTGAGTTTGTTTGATGGGGTATTGAATGGAGCAGCTTTGGAGTCCTGTTGGGTATTTGCCGTGTGACCTCTTGTGCTTTCAGACCTGTGACTGTCTAGAAATGGCTAATGTATGGAAATTGAGTGACGCTGGTAGTCATCTTGTTTGTGTGTGTGTGTATATATATATATACATGCTGTTACTATGAGTGTAGAGCATATGCTCAATTTAACTAAAATAATCAAAAATTAAGTTATTTTGATTTCATAAGTCTCAGAATGTGATCACTGGATCATAGGTGTCTGTGTTGCTTATGGTTTAAAAACCTCTCTGAAGTTTTCCATGTTCAGAACTTTCTACAGACATACAATTATATTGTGTTTTATCATTGCTTACTACTACCGTGCCATAAATCACCAATAGGGCCCTTGGAGTGTTAATCATTGCAGTCCCATTGTTAATGAGTAACCTCTGACATTTCAGTAGACATCAGCATGGTGGGTGCTAAGTGTACATTGTTAGCAATGGAGACAAGTTCTCATTTTTTCTTTTTTTTGTTACTGGATTATCATTAGTGTGTGTGTATGTCTACATGTTTTGTAGGTATTTTGTAAAAAAACCCAACAGCTTTGTAATTGTGGCTGTGCTCAGGTGTGGTTGGTCTCTTTCTCCGGGCAGCAGAGAAGGAGAGGAGACAGCCTCAAGCTGCACCAAGGGAAATGTAGGTTGGATATTAGGGAAGAGTTTTTTACAGAAAGGGTGATAAAGTATGGCAATGGTCTGCCTGGGGAGGTGGTGGAGTCACCATCTCTGGATGTGTTTAAGAGAAGACTGGATGTGGCACTTGATGCCAGGGTTTAGTTGGAGTTGGGTTGAACTTGATGATCTTGGAGGTCCCTTCCAACCCTGTGATTCTGTGAATGACTGTAGATCTGGGAGTTGGTTAGAAAAATACTTCCAGTTTTCTCCCAGCAAGGAAAGTCTTCTTGGGCTGAAAAGAAAGGGTGCTGTGGCTCCCCTGTGTGCTCTGTGGTTCAGGTTGTGGTTCAGGGCCCTTTGCTGTGTCCCGTTGGAGCGATGCTGTGTTGGACACTGTGATGTCCTGGAGCTGTGCCTGCCACAGGCTGCCCAGGTGACAGCAGCAGCTCTGGCAGCCTTCAGGGAGGGAACAGCTGGGACGTGCTCTCAGAGCCATGGTGTGATCCCTGGGCTGTCCTGTGCAGGGCCAGCAGTTGGACTTCAGTGATCCCTGTAGGTTCCTTCCAATTCTGGATATTCTCTGATTCTATAATCCACCTTCCCACTGACCACTGGGATTGCTGTGATTGTTGTGTTTTGGTGTGTGCACAGGTTTGGCCTACTTTCAATGAACTGTGACCTCCCTACACAGAATTCTTGTGAAGAGCATGAGGGAAGTGAAGGAGGACAACAAATCTGGAACCAACTTTCTGCATTATTGTTTGGATAATGTATTAATGGGAACCTTATAATGACGAAGTTTGAGATAAAGTAGAAGTAGGAATGAGGCATTTTTCAAAAGTCCCTCCAGTAAATGTTTATCTACTATTAACTGATATGTAGAAACAACTTCAGTGTTAATTTCCTACACTGAGCATGAGTGAGATCAGTTCAAGGCTATTATGCCCTGAATTTGCAGACAGCTCCTTGTAATTAAGAAATAAACCTCATAGTTGTTTTGATTTTTCTCTGATGCTTTGCCTGGGGGTCAGAAGTGTGTTCTTGATGCCTGCTGTCTGTAGGCACTAAAAGATTTAAATAGCATTGTGCCCATTAACAGAAATTGTTTACATTGGTGTAAAAATTTCCCTCCAAAGCTGATTTAGTGTTCGAACGTATTGGGGCTGTGGAATTACAAGGCTGTTAACAGATGAGAAAACAACTCTATGTACCATGAAGGTGATTATGACCACAGGAAACTCGTATCAAAATTGCTTTAGGTCATGATGTGATAGTATGGAAACTTTTAAAAGGTTATTTCCTTAAACTGTTAACAAAAGTGGTCTGCTGTTACGGTTTCAGCTCCTAGGGACAAAACCTTAAGTGTGGTGTCTGCTTTGTCTGCAGAATAAAACAGGAGCTCTTCTCCTGTTAGTTATCCTGGGAGCAGATAGTTACCCTGTTACATTTGAGTAGCAAGGCAGAGTTCATTACTGATGGGGCACTTAACTTTCTCTACCCTGGCAATTCCAGTTGAGCTCTCTGCTAAGTACTGCTCGTTAAAAAAATCTGTCATTTACAGCAATTACCATTTTAGCCCTTTTAAATGTTTCAGTGCTTTTTCTTACACGGGGTGAGGTTTGTGTATTTGGAAAAGAAGGGCAGGGAAGGACACAGTTTCAGAAAGATTATCTTCCTGGGGAAGCACACAGCTAAAATTGGACACTGGATGAGCTGTACAGGCCTAAGGGGCAATGATAACAGAATTAGCAGAAATAAGGATTGGTTGTTTCCTGCTTGCTGAAATAACTCATCTGTTGTGGGGAGTATGTAGATGATACTCCCTGAAGTGTAATTTATTCTATACAGTTTCTGAGGATTCCCAGATTGTATCCAAATTCACTTTTCCCCTTCTGGTGTAGAGTTAATAGGGAAATAAAGCAGTTCTGTTTTGTCTGCTTCTGCTGCTTGGTTTTAGGAGTCTGAGAGAGCTGTTGTTCTCCTCTCTGAAGGTGCACTGCCCTCTCTCCAGTGCAGGAATGTTCTTCCTTCGTTCTTGGGCTCCTTTTTCTCCTCTCCAGCTCTTCCCTCCTTCCACACACCCATGGATGGTGTTGGGAAGATCCCTCAGCTCCTCTTGGGTGGACAGCCAGCCCTGGCAGAGTGAGACAGCTCTGAACAGTCAGGAGTCAGATTTGTAGCAGAACAGGGACAGTTTGTGAGGCAGGACTGAAAAGTGCCTGTTGCACCTTCATGTTTAGGCAGCTGGGTCCTGCTTGGGGTCTTCCCCTTCTGGGTTTTCAAAGCAGCAAAGCTTGCCTAAAGCTGTACTCACTCCATGGTGTTTCCATTACATGGAGTCTTACTTTATAAACAGAATTTTTAAAAAAAACATAAATGCTCTGTAGCAATTTTTAAACTCTTGGGTCAACTTGTAAACTTCTCCAAGAAGATTGTGGGTGGGTGTGGAATTATTTTTAGAATCAGAGATCTGCAGTGCCAAGTACTTCTGCGTTTTCCTAGGTCTGACTAACAGACTAAAGATACTTCTTTTAATTCTTGTCTTGACATTTCCTGAGCAGCTGAGATGAAGTTCTTTGCTAAGGACAAGCACTTTAAAAGTTTGACATGAGTAAGGGAATAATATGGGGGTCAGCTGGAGGGTTTTCTATACCAGATGAGAAAAATGGATGTTCTAGCTCAGTGTGTGCAGTTCTCTACCAAACCCATAAACAAGGAATATGTATTGACCTGGACACTCCTCAGTTGATGGCAGAGGTGGTGGCCAGACACAGGAAGGCTGTTTAGGGTACACATCCTGCTGTCAGTGTACCTCTGAGCTGAACAAAGGCAGAGTTGTAGAGTACAAATACAAATATTTGAAGAATGTACCTCTAAATACATGAGCATTCATTCAAATTATGAATCTAAGGATGGATACCATTAGCTAAAGAATTTAATTCTCCTAGAAATTAGTGCTTTGTAATGAGTGGCATTCACAATGACAGTTGTCCCATTTGAATTCTCAGTACTGTGGACTTGCTGGAATTTTATTTCACTGAAAAAAGAAATTAATTAAAATCAGTTCATTCCTCCTTTGCAGTCATATATATGAAACAATTTCAAAGGATATCAGATAAAAATTGTTTCCATAGTAAAAAGTTCTAAAGAATTTGTGGAATGATGAAAGGAACTTAGCAACAAGTTGTTATGAGTATTTAAAACAATCCAAACTTTGAGTTTGGTTTTTACATAACAATTTCACCTTTTCTTCAACTTGCCCAATGGAACTGAAGCCGTAATTTGCAATGATAAGGTGAATGACTGGAGCTTAAGGTCCTTTTCTGAATGAATTTTGAAAGTGAGTCTTATCTGCATAGTTCTTGAGGCAATGGTCTTTTGAGCTGTTATTCCTACTTTTAAAAATGTTGATCCATTTTTCAGATTTGGATAAGAGGGAAAAGTATTTGTAGCCTTCAGCCATGGAGTGGTGGCTGTTCCGGGGGATGAGCTGAGGAGCAGCAGGTCTTAGTGTTACATTTGTTTATTATGCATTCAGGATCATATTGCTGCTCACACTTCTCACATCTGTTTAATTTTTTTTTAAAAGACATTTAATTAACTATCTTTAAAAATAAGCAGGAGAATACTGCTTTGGGTTTTGAGGGTCACTGACACAACTCCCCTAATTTTTCTTCAGCACCTAATGCTTTGCATGCTCTGAAGAAAATAGTGTCTGTGCCCCAGCTCCAGCTGATGTTACTGTACTTGTTCAGCAGAGGAACTGTCCAACAGGAAATGCTGGTTGTGTCTGGGCCATCCTCAACTGAATCTGCTGCTGTTTTCCAGGGTATTTTTACTGTTCGTGAAATCCTTCATGCTCTTAACTTTAAAAGGGTGCCTTGTTTATTTCAAAGACATCCAGGGAAGTCATAAAACATAACGCTGATCTTTTCCATCATGGGCTAACATTCCTATTAATGGAAGGTTTCACAGTGGACCAGTGAAGTCTGCAAAACTTCTTCCTTGTTCTTTCCCATATGTGGAGAGGTTTCTGTATCAGTATTCAAACAGCACATCCAGAGGCACTGAATATACTGCCATTAAATAGTGAAAATTAGTGATCATAAAGTGAAACTGTGTGTACTTAGACACACTTAACGTGAGTCATAGAGCTGGCACTGGCACTGAATTGAGTGCAGTATTACTGGGAAATGATTGATATGTTGCTTTTAGAACAACATAACAGCTGAAGTGATTTTTCAGCATCATTTGGAAATGGATAGAGACTTTATTTTCAGTTGTCATAATATTCCACTTTAAAATAAATGTACCTACCCAACAATGATAAATTTGTACTCTCTTTTTGAATCAGGTTGATGTTTTTGTATCGCTTGTGCTCTGAGCTCCACCATAAAACTGAAGTTCTACTTGCCTTAAGCTTGGCTTTTTAATTTGGGCAGTGTTTTGCATTGTGCAGTAGTTTGCTGGTCACTAGGAACAGGTGTAAGAGTAGCTAATGCCACATTTTACTGGATGCTTAACTTCTAATAGTGTATTTTGGATTTTATTGAGTAAGAACCACTAGCTGTAAATCAGTAAACATTCAATGAAATCCAGAGACTTTAGTTTTGAACTCTGCCTGTGATGTTACCCAAGGCATTTGCCTGGTGTCCCTCTAAAATGGCACAAAAGATGATTAAGACCAACACATCGACAATTTATTCATTCAACCTACATTGGCAGTTTTTTAATGACACCTTTGTTAGATCTTTCTACACACTCCAGAGAAACCAATATAATTGTTTTGGAAGTCAGCTCTTCAACTTGAGCTTGTGAGCAGAGGGCACCTTCATATTTAGGAAAAAAGGGAAGTGTGGGATGCAGAGAGCAGCACTGTGGTTCCTGTGGGCAGCCTGGCAGGAGGGAAGGCAGCTCCCATGGACAGTGTATCTTGGGGGAGTGTGCAAATTAGCCAGAATTTAGCAGTTGTCACTCTCCCCCAGGTTGTACCTGATTCCTGTGACTTTCTTTTCTCCAGCTGTATTTGTTTTTTAAGTTATAGCAATTCAATAGTAGATGTTTGGATGATGTGGAAGTAAAGGGATTTTTTTTCTGCACCCAGATCTCCAATTTTAATTTTTTAAGTGCAGATCATCTAGTCCACAGTCCATTTTGAGCCTCTCTTCACAAGTCTAAAGGCTGAAGTTTTTGCAAAACTGTTCTTCATATGAGCTTTCACTCCTATTTCCTGATTCCAGTGGGGAAAAAATGCAACATAACAGGCTTATTTTAGGCTGAAAAAAATAATTTTATGTACATCTTAAACATTTGTTTCTATTTGCATGTTAGAATTGAAATGTATGAACACAAATACAACACGTTTGTCATCTTTAAAATTTGTCAAAATGTCAGTGAAGTAGTAAATATTTGGTTCTGTTTTCTGGCAGACTGGGGGCAGACAGTAGCTGCCTTCTGATTAGTAAAAGCCTTCCTACAGAACTGTAAAAGGTATTCCCAGTCTTTATCAGCTTTTAATTTTACATTGTGGAGGTGACAATGGCCCACGTCCTCATTAGCCTTCTGCCTGTTTGCGTGTAAGCAGCTCTCAGCTCGTGTTCTTTTCGCTTTTGTCTCAGCAATAATGCCCCGTTTGCTACAAAAACAGTTCTTGTACATTTGGTTTTATTGGGTTTTTTTTCACCTACACTGCAAACATTGAGGAGTTCTATGAGGACATGGACACAAGTGTTAGAATTCATACAATGACTCCTGTTTTCTCTGTGCACTTGTTAGATATTAAGAAAAACAAATTCTCCAAAATGCCTTTTCCTAAGATACTGATTTCCTGAGACTGCTGGTGAAGTGAAACATCCCAAGACAGAAATTCAGTCTTGAATGGTGGAGCTGAGTTGTGCTGTATTAACTTTATCTTTAAAAAGAGAACTGACTGAGCAGTTGTAAATATGGTGCTGCATAAGACCCTAGTACTCTGGTGGTTTCAGAGGGAGATTTAGAACTGTTTGCTTTTTGAGAGGAAAATATTGTGACAGCTGTGCTTAAACATGTTTTATGTGCTTAAAAATTCTTTTAAGGCCGAGTTAGAGGGGGAAAAAATCGAGAGATGCCCAAAAGCAGCAGTTGGACATGAGTTCAGAGAAAGCTGGGACAGCTCATGGAAGATGTGCAGATGTAAATCGAACCCTGCCATAGATCAAGACACTTTCAGGTTTCCTGTAATTACTTGTAAATTCTAAATTTAATAGTTTTATTTTTCTAAGAGTAGACAGACTGTGTGTGTGCAAACTGGGATCCGTGTGGTGCCTCGAAGCCTTTCACGTGTTTGTGCATGCCCTGAATTGTGCTCAAATGTCACTTTCCACCCCTCATCCCCCAACTCCCTCCCCACAAAAATACCTTGTACTTTGTCAATATGTGCACTGTCCTTAAAGTGGCAATGTAAGAGTAATTGATGAGCATTTGTCTCTCGTGAATTTCTTTTTCTCTTGGGGTAGGAATATCTCATTAGTAGAAACAACAATGGAAAAAAATGGTGTTACTTGCCATAAAATGTTCAGTATTTCAGGACTGTGCACTAAAACCTCTGTCTGCTTCCTCAGCATTAGTTTTCAGCTTTTGTTTTAATTTCTAACTCAGTTTTGAGGAGCAGTATCACAGCCAATGTTTATGTAGAAAAGAGACTCATGGAACCTGTATCACCCCTCAATAATTGGTGTGAAGACCTGGTAATTGGTTTATTTTGTAGATAGCTTCCCAGACAGGGAGTCTAAATCGTGTCTTCCATTGAGCCTGAGAAGCTGCTTTGTCCATTAGGGCTTTTTATTTAAGTTTGTAATGCCACTTCATATTCAAAGACCGGGGGTAACTCTTGAGCACTATCCGGAGAGTTGAAATGAAAGGAAAATGAACTACAGAAGCTGCAAACCTTGAAGAAATAATTTTCTCCACCCTTTCATTGGAAAACATTATCACCCAGTGTTCATGTTATCATAGAAATCCTAATTTCTAGCCTTCCTTGTAATTCAATTCTATATTACCCAGGCAATTCACAAGTGTTGTGGTTTGAGTGGAATACCCGGGGATCAGGAGTGAACAAGGTGCCTTTTCTTCACTGCTGATTATGAGGTGCACAGAAAGGACAACAGGGAGCATGTTTGAAACCCAACACACCTTCAAATGGAACATAATTATTGTCTGTTCTGGCTCTTCTTGTGAAAGCAGACTGCACATGGAAACTTTGCTATGTATTTTTTTTCCCAGTATCCTTTTGGAACAGGTTGGCACTTTCTTCTTCTTCTGAGGGTAAATGCTGTGTACTGTGCTAACAGTGACACTGGCTTGGCTTTTTGTAGGTTCAGGTCCAGACACAGAAGGGCTAAACACAGGTTAACCATTTTTACTTTTTGTTCTCTGAAGACAAAAGAAATAAAGATGATTTCCTGAAGATTGTCTTACCCACCGTTACATCTGCGATGCCAGATCTTCTCTCTGTGATCTTTTATTCATCACGGAAATACCCTGCAGCAGTCCGAGTTTCTGCCTGCAGTCTCCAGGGCTTCCTTGCTCTTTTGTTGTGTCTGTCCTGGCCCAGATGTGACAGGAGTTTTTGTGGCTGCTCTGAATTCCTGTGCTGGCAGGCTGGCCAGGAGAAGGGGTAGGTGTGAAACACTCAAATGTTTGCTCCCAGAGCCCTGCCCAGTTTTATCTTGTATTTCTGGACAGCTGATAGAATAATTTCAGCTTGAGACCTTTGAATAATCGTAAGCAAATTTCACTCTGTAATCATAATAATTATGGGACAGAGATAAGAGAGGGCTGGGAGTGACGGAGTAAGGAACTCCTGCTGGTTTCCAATTGTTAGCATAAATTATACCCTGATTTAATGTTCGATAAGCACAGGAGGAGTATCTGGTGGCCAATATGAATAATAAACCTCTGAATGCAAAATTTGAATGCTCATGGGAGAAGACTGACTAAAATTTGTGCAGGGATGAGGTGATGTGAACATTTCCTGTCTGTTTTACAGGCTAAGCTCTGCAGAGGTTGTGTCATCATAAAAATAATATTTGCAATTAATTCTTCTAAGTACTAATAGCAATTTGTATAATTTCCATTGGCGAAGGTGTATAATCTTCTTAATCAAGTAATGTTAAGGAGAAGAAATTTTCTTTCTAAGGAGCTTGCATAAGTGATTAACACAGTTTTACTGAGTGTCTTTAATTTTTAGTGCTTTTGGTTTTCAAGTTCTTTGTCTGTGTTTAATCTTCAAAAGACAATGATGTGACACCACTGACACTGGTGTGTGCTTTTTTCCCTAACTAGAGCCATTCTTTGGGCAGTGTGAAGCTTTTTCCTTTGTCTGCTTTGGCTATTTTGTCTTAAATTAATTTCTGGAGTTTTATCTCTGAGAGTCTCTATATAATTATCAATTAATATACGTAACTAGTTATTTGGCATATCCATAGCAGATGAGCACAATTCATACTAGTTCCAGGTAAATTGACAGTTTTTATCTGCACTGTAGAAATGTGATCTTTATCTTGAGTTTGTTCCTTCCACTTCTTGTTGATCCTTCCACCTGTATATAATATATAACAGTCAGGATTTGCCAAGTCTATTTAAATGTAGAATAGACATGCACTGCCTCAGAACTGCATTGCATTTCCAGGTTCAGGAGGGAGTTGGAAAAGCTACAGGATTTCATCAGGAACAATTGGTAGTTACCTATAATGAATTTAGGTAGTCCCAGTCAGTTTCTGTTTTGTTGTGTTTGAGGTGAAGTGTTAAGCACTGAAAGAACACGCCCCTCTCTTTCTCAGGGGGTTACTTACCCCGTATTACAGTGCCAATGTTGGTGTTAAAGAGCAGAGTATCACTGGAGGAATATCTCCTGCGGTGTCACAGAGTGCATGGTTCCCTTTGGAGCTGAAGCTCCTGGGACCGTGTTCCTGCCTCCCCTGCCCTGTGAGGATGTGGGAACTGACAGTGCTCAGAACATGGATTCTTGTGCTCNTGAGGAGGCTCAGCCTGAGGAGATGCTCCCTGAGCTCCAGGGCTTGTTTCTCAAGGCTGAGTGGCACAGGATCCGTCAGCAGAGTGAGATTCCAGAGTGGTGTGAGCAGAGCTGCAGTGATGAGGAGGAACCAGCAGCTCCCTGGTAAAGGTGCTGTTTTTAAATGGAAAACTGTACAAAATTGGGCATTTTGTGACGTTACACAGTACTTCCTAACAGGGCATAGCATAGTTTCATTCTTTAAAAAATGGCATTAATGTAGAGAGAAGATGATAAAGTTCCTAGGAGGGGAGATGAAACCTCTGTCTGAAACCTTGCAGCTGGACAGAAGCTGGATCCCCTTTTCTGTTTACTCAGCACTACCAAAGTACCACTTCAGCTCCCTGAATTTGGTGTGTTAGGCTGAAGAGCTTCAGAGGAGCTACCAAAAGCTTTTGGAATGCCTGAGCTCCGGGCTGCAGAGCACACAGCTGCCAGGCAGAGGATGTGCCAGCTCTGTGATGCTGCCCTTGGCTCGTGCTGCACTGTGGGGCAGGGCAGGATGCCCTTCTACCTTCTTACATTTCCTTAGAAAATACCAGCCTGGGCATCTGCACTGCCAGGCTTCAGCTGGTTCCCTTTATTCTGATTTTTCTGGGAATTCCTGATATGATTTGTGTAGCCAGTTGCATTTCATAAATTGTGCAAACACTACGTTTCAAATGGAACCTTTATTAAATACATTTTTTTAAAAAGCCAGGAAATGTATTTTAAAGAAACACATCTCCCCATCAGAGATATTTACTTACTTGCATGCACATTGAGACCTTATCTAAGGATATTTTAGATTTTGCAGGAATTTCACGGTGTTGTTTAATTTCCAGTTGTCAGTGTACACACATATCTGTTGGTCTGTTTGTCTTTCTGCTGAGAACTGATGAGGGTGGGATGGTGTCAGACACTGGTTGCTGGTTGTCTTGAATAGGTTTCATTTCGTGTATTTTGTGACCATCTTCTTTCAGAGCTCGTAAGATAAAAGTGGCAGAAATTCAGCCTTGCCCCATGTTTTTAGGTAGCCCTTTCTACATTTTTTATATGGACTGATTTTTCCCTGGAGTATTTGAGGGATGTAAGCTGAACGTGCCATCCTTTATGGGCCCTGCTGAAACAGCTAGGTGGCAATGTTCTTCTTGTTTCTTGTCCTTGCACTAGGCCCTGATTAAGATGTTTATTAATAAAGAGTAGTACCTTGTAGATTTCATCAGAGAATGGAGTTAATTAAAGTAGTTTTTCAGAAATAGTGATCACATCGAGGTTTGAGAAGGAATATGTCTGTAAAACTATTTATACTCATTACATGTATGCTAGCTAAGATAAAGCCAGGACTAACATAACAGTAATTTCCCATTCTTTTAAGTAGGTGTGTTGTATCTGGAGGAGAAAATATTCCAGTAGAAAGTTGGAAAATTCTTAGAATTGTCGATAAGAAAATTCCTAGAATTATGTCGAAAAATTCCATGTTGGATGGCCATGCCTGTTGCTTTATTATTCCTTCCAAACAATGGTAGATCACAGTGCTGCTCTGCGTGCACATTAATGCTGTAACATCCAGCACATCAGTAAAGAATACCCTGTGAAAATCACTGTGTTATGCAGCTGAAGGTTTAGGCTTTACTTTGATATTCTTGGAACTGTTTGGTAAGTGTCTTCTCTCCCCGATGAGGAATCCAAGGGAGGAGAACAAGCAACTCTTCTTCTTTCTTCTTGCACGTATTTGATTAGACTTGTCGGTCCTATGAAGAAAAAAGAGCGATCTGGTTAGTTTATTCTGCTTTTCAGACTGACAGTCAAAGGCTGTCAAGGGGTTTTAAATTACCCAGAAACAAGCTTTAGTGCAAAGCTTTTTTTCTTTTTTCCCCCCAAAATACCATTTGTTATCCCAATAGACAAAGAAGTGTCTGTATTAAAACACAAATAATGAGCCTTTTAACAAAAAAGCATAATTTATAACAAAGGTAAATTTTTGTGAATGCATTGATAGTAAACATGGAGGTGCACTGAAGTCCACCCTGTTTCTATTTATTCTTAGTAAGGAGAGGAGGGTAGTGAGGATGTTTTTTATTTTATGTTGTAAGACTGTGCCCCTGAAACAAGGAAGGCTTTTTATGAGGAGCAACAAGGCAAGGTTTTTGATAGAGGTCCTACTAAAACAAACCTAAAAATGAAGCACAGGTGAACTTCTAAACCACAAATTGGAGCATTGTGTCTATCTTCATTAAACGCATATTTGGTCTAATTGCTTTTAATAATGCTTAGGAGTAAATAACCTCAGGGTGTGTCTTGCTTTTAGAGGTTATTTCTAGAAATTGGAAGACAGGTCTCTGGGTGTTTGGAGCAGATACTGTTTATTTCTATATAACTATTGTTGTTTCTTGTTGACCGCGTGTGTTTCATATATCTGAGTGCCTATGAAAATGAGGAGCTGACAGCATTACCAGGAGGCTGGCAGGGTGTGCACAGCCCATCTTCCCAAGCTTCTGGATTCTGTCCTGCCTGTGCTCTCCTGCCCCAGCCAACCTTCCCTGTGCCAAGCGGGAGCTTCTCTTGGAGCACACATTGCTAATTGTCCTCAGCTGAGCCAAATTAAATGGTGTCTTTTTAATGAGGAAAAGAGTTTGGATTCCTATCCATATGCTTCAGCTGATGGCAAATCCTACTTCAAACAGATGCTGACCTCTATATTACAAAGGCATAAAGGCTAATTATTCTTGAGCAAATTTCCAATTTTGGCCATCAGTAAGGAACCTTTTACATTTCCAAGGGTGTAGATCACTATAACATACCTGTTGAATTTGTCTTAGGATGTCTCAGGGTTAAAATTCCAATATTTGGAACCACATGCTGTTGAAAAGAATGTAAAATGAAAAGTTCTTAGAATATTTTCACTTCATTCATCATTACCATTTTGTATTTCTGCTGGAGATTAATCATCAGCAAGATAATTGTGCTTTCTGCTTAAAAAAAATATATATATGAGTGTGGGGTTTTTTTTGTAGAAGCTTATCTTGCAGCTCTTAGGCAGCCACTGCCTGTGCACCAGTCACAAGTGGTTCAATCTGGCATTAGGAGCTGGGAGAGCTGGTGGCTGTTATCCACAGAAGGCTCCCTGTGCAGATGGCCAGATCCTCTTTCCTCCACTCCTCTGAGTTAAAATGTGTAAATGTGAATCATGCATGGTTGGGATTATTCTGTAGAATGTCTGTAAGTAGCTCTTATGTACAAATCAGTTAAGAGCTTGAGACATTTATGTGGAAAGGATCTATGGAAAAAAATTCCTGTATTCTCTGTCATTTTTTTCCTTTAAGTTAAAAATACTCTGTAAAACCATGTATACCTGTACAAGTACGTCAGAAAACAAGTGTAAAAGGCTCAATAGGTGGTTGTGAATTATTCAGGGTGGTAGAACATCTGTCTTGTAACAAATAGTGGTTTAGTTGATATAAATTTCCGGTGTAAACTTTTTTTTTTAAAGACCAAGTCTGCTTTTCTGCAAGTGCCCATATGGCTAAGTCAGAGTTCACAGCTAAGGACAGTCCAACATTAGGGCTTTAGCTGGCTGTGCTGATAGCAACAATAATATGGGTAAAGCCTGTCATCCAGATCCTGTAACCCTCCATAATCTGAGAAAACACAGAAATCAAACTTGTAGAACTGAATTAGAGCTGGATGGGCATTAAAACCCTCTATTCCCTCCCATTTAAACACAGACCATCTGTTCTTTCCAGATGTACCCTTCCTGCAGCACTGTGCTGGGAATGCTGTTACACCATCAACAAATCTTGCCCTTTTGGGGGGGTTTTTTGGGTTTTTTTTTGTTTTGTGGTTTTTTTTGTTTTTTTTTTTTTTTGTTTTGTTTTGTTTTTTTTTGGGGGGGTTTTTTTTGTTTGGTTTGGTGGTTTTTTTGTTTGTTTGTTTGTTTGTTTTTTGTTTTTGTTTGTTTGTTTCTTGGTTCTGTAGTGTCACTCCCAGCACCTCCAAAGCACCCAGCACTGGTGTTTTTCCTTTGAGTGATTGTGCACTGTGGCACGGGATGTTACCTCACTCACTGGGTAATTTGTAGTGTGGGTGGCAAAAACACCTTAAGTGCAGATAATAATATTTTGAATGCTCCAGTGATGACATTTCAAACAATGCATGGTGCAACACCTTAATCTGCTGCTGTCTGTGGAGCAGTGGGCTGTCACCTCCCTCAAGACCACTGCTCGCCTCATTAATGTCGCTGGAACAAATTATCACTTCACAGCCCAGAAAACTTCTGTAGCACTTGAGGTGATTGATGTAACAAGGCTAAAAAATAATGATGAAATGCACGTTCCAGAAGACAGGCTCGAATGGCAGGATCTTCATAGGCAATTAAATTCAACAAAGGAGGAGTCTTCCTGTAATAATGTGCTTCCAAATAAATGGCAAGATCACCGTGATACCCTGTTGTTATTCCACATAAACTAGTTTTGTATGCAGCAATTATCTGGGAAAACTAAGCATACAGGCATAAAATAAAAACCTAAGGTTTAGTATGCTTTAAATATGGGAGCAAAAGAAAGTGAAGTGAGAAATAATGCCACTAAATGTATCTATTTTCCTCTGAATTCATAGAATCATGCAGTGGCCTGGGTTGGAAGGGACCAGATGAACTGGTTCCAACCCAGCCCTGCCACGGCCAGGGACACGTTTCACCAGGTCCCCTCAAGGCCCCATCCAGCCTGGCCTTGTCCCTTCCAGGGACATCCACCCTTCCTTGGGCACCCTATTTCAGAGCCTCCCCACACGCTCAGGCAAGAATTTCTCCCTCAAATGGAATCTAAACCAGCTCTCAGTTTGGAGCCATTCCCCCTTGTGTTCTCACTGCCTACCCTTGTCCAAAGTCCCTCTCCACCCTTCTTGTAGGCTTCCTTCAGGTCCTGGAAGGCCACAGTTCAGGCACCCTAAAGCCTCTTTTCCAGGCTGAATCATTCCAGTTACAAACTTTCTTATATGTAGGTACTTAGGAATTTATTTAAGTAAATAAATGGTGCTGTTGAGCATCTATTTTATAACAACCTGTCTGTATCTGTCTAGTATACAGATGAATTGTTATCAAATAATTAGGTGCTTTCATTGGTTTAAACTAATTTACTGGCTTCTGAATTGAAATCCAGTTCTAAGCAGCAAACCTTGTGGACCAGAGTTGTGCTGTTCCTCCCAATGAGGTCAGAACCGAAATGACTTGTGTAAGAAACTTTACAGGAATTCACAGGTTAGCGTTTGGTAGCTGTGAGGTGGAGCTGGAGTTTGGCCTCCTGTGATCTCCCAGATCTCAGGGGAGCTGCTCACGTCCATAAGAACTGCAGGACTGGGCACTTTCCCTCCCTGCTGCTGGGATGGGGTTTTTTCTTACAAGAAACATGACTTCTCTGTTCTTCAGTGTGCCAGCCTCCCTTTAATGTCAGGCTCCCTTTGAGCTCAGTTTGAGGCAGGCCAGGAGTGTTTTATTCAGCTGGGGTTGCTTCCTGCAGTACTTGGGCTTGTGCTGACAATCCAGTGTCCCGTTGGTGTCCCGCTGCAGTGTGTGGGAGCCTTTCTTATCTAGGACATCTCCACCCTTGTGCCTGCTGAGAGCCCCTGGGAGGGAAAGAGCTGTGTGTGAGAGGCTGGCAGTATTCTATGCAAGTGATTTTCTTATTTAATAGTCAAGCAGTTAATTCCAGGTTTCTCAAATTTTATTCTTTTTATGTGTGTGTTTTGCAGAACTGACAGAAAACTGTCGCTCTCCTTGATAGCAGTGCTAAAAGTGTATTAATAGTTTTATTTTAAGATATGCTTTACACTGTGCTTTTCAGAATAATGAGATTGTGCTAGGAAAATTGGGGGGCATGGGGGGAGAGGAAGAGCATTTGCTTGACCTATTTCTAATTAAAATTCAGATTAGAAGTTTTCTATTCCTTTATTGACCATTTCAGCAGACGAAAGCTGTTTTTCTTACATAAACCAAGGGAGAATTTGTGGTTTCCACATGTAGATCAGCTTCTCCCCGAGCACCAGTGGACACATACATATTAATTGAATTCCATTTCCCTGAGGTTTGACATTCTTTCTTTTAAAGTCTAAATAGAACAGACTCTTACGAATCGATTAAAATTTTTGACTGAAAAAAATGCCACCAAAATTTAGTGTATTAGAGATGTTGATGGATTCTCTTCTCTTTGACTTGATTTTGTAGAAAGCAGAATGCAGCAGTGGTGTACTGAAAAATGAAATTATCTCCAGGTTTTCAACCTCAGTGTTTTGAAAACATTTCCATGCATGAGGTATTAAACAGAAAAATTCAAATTTCATTTTTCACCTATCCATGGCTGTTTCATCATTCAATTAAAAATAATACTAATATTTAAGCATCTAACTAAATTTAGATTGTTGTAGTATGGAGAGTTATGGACTTTTTGATTTGGGGGGAATTGAAGCCATCTGTTGCCTCGAAGCAGAGAGATTTAGTAATCAAGTACAACAGTAAAAAAGAATTTGTCTAGGGAGGCTATTAATTAACAAACTTGGATCAGGTTCAGCATCTTCTTGCCCTTAAAAGTCAAGTCACTTCTGACATATTGGTTGGGCAATTAGATTTTTAAGTGAGTCCTGCATTAGGCATTCTGTACTTTGCATTCCTATTCTACAAGAGAATATTTAGATGAGAAATATACCTATTTCAAAAAATAATAATTACACTTTTTTATTTTCTGGAAAAGTGAAAAGAAACTTAACTTCATGTACTTGCCTGAGAAAATTCAGCTCAAGCAGTGAAATTTACTCCATTCAAAACCACGGATAATTGAGGTAGTTATAAAAATTGGCATCCAACTTGTGTGTGTCTGAACTGTGTTCGTGCTGCTGGCCAGGGTTGTGTTCCTGACATTTTCACTCCATAGGCCTGCAGCTGGTGTCTGAGCAAATGTGCCTTTTACTTTGACTTATCTTTTACAGTAAATCCTTTCAGTGAATGTCTCTTACTGCATTAAGTGGAAATTGAAATTTGCCATGTTTCAATTTCAGTTAAGAACTAACAGAAGAGTAGTAATAATTTTGTAGAGTAAACCATGTAGGAAACATTTTGGTACTTGACAGGATAAAACTAAAGTGGTCTGAGTACCAAAGGACTTAGATCTGTAACCTCCAAATGTGTGGAACCAAATATTGGAAGAGAAGCAGATAAGAATTCTTAGTCTTCATTTTTTTACTAATGAAATATTTATTAAATAATGAAATAAGGCTAACAGAATGTAGTAATAGGTAACGTATATGCCAAGAGGACAAAAATGGGGGGCAGCTGGATTTGTTGAACGTGAGCTTTATGATTTTGTTCTAAGAAGAAACAGCAGCAGATTAAGAGTCCTGTTAGTTGTGAACATGTATAAACACCTGTGTAGTTCAGGGAGGAAAGCCAGAGACGGTTTGTTCCAGCTTTCTGTGACAGGGTCAGCGTGGGGCAGGGCACAGGGCAGCAGCAGGCCAGCACAGCATCATTCAGGTTTGGGAACATACTTCAGGTTGATGAGGTGTACTTGATTCTCAAACACTTCCAGGGGTGGGATTCAGCCCTGGGGAGCCTGCTGCAATGCCTTACCACGCTTTCAGTGGAGAAATTTTTCCTGATACCCACCCTGGAAGTCCCTTGGCACAGCTTGAGGCCGTTTCCCTGGCTGTGTGGGTAGTTGCTTGTGAGAAGAGGCCAACCCCACCTGGCTGAAATACCCTTTTAGGGCCCTGTAGAGAGCACTGAAATAGCTCCTGAGCCTTTTTTGTCTCCAGGCTAAACATTCCCAGCTGCTTCTCCCCAGAATTGTGCTGCAGACCTTCCCCAGCTCCCCTGCCTTTCCCTGCACCAGCACCTCAGTGTGTTCCTCACCATGAGGGTCCAGAACTGAACACAGGACCTGGGCTGTAAGAAAATGGGTTTGAGGAGTTCTCATCATTGCCAACTAAAGGCAGGAGCACGCAGAAGGCAGGACTGATTTCTTTGGGGAGTTCAGGTAATGCACCCCACGAGCTTGGGGACTGTTCAGGAGGCTTGGTTTCCTCAGTACTTGTTCTTCTATGTATATTGCAAGAGAAATTGTTTTCTGTGGAATATTCTGTACCTTTTTTTCTGCCCAGTAATGTGCCAGGTTGTGATGCTTTGATAACTCTAGACCAACACAGATGGGTTTCAGTAACAGCCACTCTTGGTGGAGACCTAATTTTGTCCAGTTTGAAAGTGTATTCTAAAAAAGGAGGAGGCTAGGAAAAAATTCTAAAAAATCAGAACTTTGAAGGCATTACCGTATCTGAGTCTCTTACCATATTAGTGGGAAAGGTTGAACTATAGGAATGGTTTTTAAAGAGGTGGAGGGAGTAGGAGGGAGAACAGATTTGCTTGCTGTGTGTCTGGAACCGAAACTGTGTCTGGGATCATCAGTAGTATGTTTGATGTTGAAGAAAAATACAGCTAAAATGCTTGAGACACCTTTAAACCTGCATTTCCTCAAATGCTAAGTGGTTCCTGCTATCTGCTTTTTCAAGCTGAATTTTTACATATGCAGTAAGCTGCACTGAATTAGTGTGAAAATAGGTTCTACTTCTCTCTCCCATTCATCTCTGTACTCAAATGGAGAGAGCTAAAAGCACGTGTTTACATTCCTTTCTCTTGCAGCAGCATTGAGCTGTTCGGCACAGCTCAGAGCATTGCTGAGCTCTTCATTGAGCCTTGGGGAGAATGCACATTTCTTTAGTCAGGCTGCTGTGAGGAATGAAAGTGCTACCACACATCTGTAAGGTACAATATTCCACTTTGGGAAGATTTGGCACTGGCTGTACAATAGGCTTTTATCCTTAACTGTGACTTTTTGATGCTTAAGCCAGATATTTAGCTCTTTGAGTTTTATTTCTATCACTCATTAGGATTGACATTACACAACACGTTTATCTCTCAGCTGTCTTCCACCATATGGTGCTGTTGGGTTTACTGTTCAACTTGCCAAATTGATGGTGAGAAACGGAGCAGAGAAGTTCTTTGAATGTATTTCAGTTAGAAGTGGTGTGAGATGTGAATGGGAACTCCTCCTCAGCTGAAATTCAAAGAAACGTTGGCTTGAAGACACGATCTTGTTCTCGCTGCTCCATCAGGCAGTGTGAGTTCAGGGGAAGCTTTTTGTCAGTGTCTAAACCCCAGCAGGAACATCCAGAGCTTCCCATCACTGTCAGTTATTCACTGTACTGCCTTGAGGGACTGCTGCATTTGTAGCTGTGGATTGCCATTTTTTGGACCAATTCTGTTGGAATCTGCTGAACACCCCTCTGTTCCTCCCCCCAAAAAATAGTAGTGGAAATGCAAAATGAAACTAGTATTTCCCAAGCCCAAATACAAACAGGAGATGAAGATACTGTGGAAGGGTGAATGGTGGTTGGATCATCCTACTGGGTATATATTTATCTTACTGCAGGAAAAAATAAAAATAATTTTCTTTGTTATAGAGTGCATGTAAAGGAGCTCTGAGGATGCAGTGTACACTTGTACTATACACAGGTTTTTTATATATATTTATAAGTTCTTTAGGACTTTCTGCTGGTCTTCCCAGCTGCTAAATGCTGTTTTGCTATTTTCAAATACTAACTATTTTCTTAACCTTAAAACTAGTAGTCAACAGTTTCATTAAAAGTAATTAAACTTTAATCACTAGATTTTTTTAAGTATGTGTTGAAATGTGGCTAAAATGCTGTAATAACTCACAGTGACTATAGAAAAGGTTCTTTAAGTAAATCTAATCCCAGGGCAGTGCTGCTGGTTACTGACAATAATGACCATTATGTACCATTTCTTCTGCTTCTGCAGGAGGCTTGCTGAGATAGTTTATCAGAATTTGACTACAAGATTAGTCAGTCCTTTTAAAGAACAAGTTTCTATTTTACCTAGTTTGATTTACGTTGTTAATTTCTTTTGTGTTTTTGTACAAAAGATTAATAATCTGAAGGTATCCTTCGGGAGGAGACAGCAGGTATCTCACCCATGAAATGCATGTGAAATCACTTGTACTTACATATAAACCTACAAACCTACTTTTGTCTCTAACTTATATTGGGCAAAAATCAGTTTGGTGCAAGGATTATGTGATACGTGCATGGTTTTGACCTTTTTTCTCAGAAAAAGGGTAATTTCTCAGACATTTTGACAACATAGTGCATTAAGGACAAATAAAAATACTTTACAGACCTTCTTTCACTCCCAGTAAAATCTGAAAGAAAATCATTCAGAGGAGCTATAAATACTCAGCCTGCCAGGAATCATAGAACAGGAAGAACTTCAGCATTTTTGCTTATAAACTAAGGGTTAATAGGCAACAGATAGTACCTCCATTACAGGAAATAGGGAGAAAAAGGGTGGTTTTTTGTCAGTTGAATTAATAATAGTATTTTCAGCTAGCAGGGTGGCAGGCTGAAATCTGCATAAGCATTTGATGTTGGCACAGTGGTGGGAGCAGTGTGAAGCTGATACCAAACGGTGTTGAAACTCTCCCACACGGGGTTTTTCTCACTCTGAGGTGCTTCAGTGGGCTGGGGAAGGGTGGCCTTGTGGGGAAGGACAGATGGAAGGGCTGAGTCCATCCTTCCCCTGCTCCTGAGCCTCCTGCCTGTCCATGGATGGTGAGCTGCTGTGCCAGGCTGTGCCCTGGGGTGCACAGACACGGGACAGGAGGCAACAGGCAGGAGAAAACAACGACACAGACTCCAACTTCAGAAGGCTGAAAATGACTCCTTTATTTTTGGGATGTGTCTCCTTTTTTATACTATTCTACACAGACCAATTTGGTGACACAAAGACAAACCTCTTCACTCACATTGGTCGGAGCAGAGGGACCGCAAGAGGAAGTCCCTCCTAGGAAAAGGAATGTAGACACAGTACACTTACAAACCCTGTAGGATTCTTTCTTATTCCATAAAATCTAAATGCAGTTAGTGATTTTCTTTAAAAACAATAAATACTAAATATATCACCACTGGTCATTCTCATTGGAGCATTTCTTGCAGATATCAAAATCCATAAATCTCTAAATCCAAGCCTGTTAATCCCCTGTCCTAATCCCAGTGCAGATGTGAGGAGCTGCCAGCTGCTGGCCCTGGGTTCCTGTGCTTTGGCCACTGTGCCCCAGGGCTGGCCTGTGCTGGGTCCTGTTTGCTCCATTCACTGGCACTCAGGGCTGTGTACAGAGCAGTGCACCACCTGGGAGATTCTCTTCATGGCAATCACATTAACACCCTTCCATGTCCCATTGATGCCTGTGCTTCAAATTCCAGTCCATTTGTTCACTGGAAGTTAAGAACTTGGATAAAACTGTTCAGTGTCTTGACTTTGCTGTATACTGATTAAACAGCAGGGCTGTGAATGAAGGAAAGGTCATCCAGCCCCCAGTCTCATTGCTTTTTTATCCTTTAGCTCATACCAGACACTTGACTTAAATTTGGGCTGCTGGCCTAGAGCTGAAAGGCCTTGGGGTCTTTTTCCAGGTGGCCTTAGCAGTCAAAAAATGTTGAACAGACTCAGTGCACTGAATTAGTTGTGCTGTTGTAAGGGAGCTGACACTGTGTGTACTTAAACCAAAGCTCTGCACTGAGAAATGTAACATAGCTGTTATTTGGGGAGAAGGTATTTTAATTAGATGTTTTCCTTGTCTTAGGAATGGATGTGTATTAAGATTGGTGTGAAATTGATGATGGGAAGCAGCATTTGTTGATAAGGAGATGTCTCAGCCTGGCTCTCTTCCCCTTACTGAGGCAGTGGCCTAAGAATACATGAATTAGGAATTACTTGTCTTCTGACTTCTGTACAATCTGAGAATGTCAATATTTAAACATTTAAAAGGGGAAATAAATGCAGACCAAGGGTAGAAATGGGCTCAAAGACAACCCTGTTGGTGAAGGCTGTGGTTTTAACTTCAGGAAACCCTCTGGTTGGGGCCAGCATCTCAGCTGGATGTGTCTGAAGAGTCCAAAAAGGGTTGAAGGAAAGTTTACAAGGCCAGCAGTGTTTGTATGTTACTAAGTGAAATGAATTGATGGAAAATCAATCCCCAGCCAGGCTTCAGCCAGTTCTGCTGCTGCTGTTCAGGGGTCATACACAGTAGTTTGTTTATTAAACAGCAGAGCATTTCCAAAGTAATTGAAAAGCCAGCTCTTCCCTTTGCACCTTTACATTTAGGCTGGAGTTCTGCTTTTCTGTAAATGCAGCTTTGTGCTGGACTTTTACAAATACTTGATGGAATGGTAAAAGCCTTCACAGGTTGATCAAAGTGCTTGTCTGATCAAGGTCCACATTTTCATCTCACTTTTTGCCTCTAGATTCCAAGTCGGACAGTTTTGTGTTTATTTGTTCTAACTTTTATGTGAGAAGAGGTCACAATTTTCTCAAAAATCTCCACCTAGATTCACTTCACTATCACATGCTCAACCCCTGGGATTGTGGAAATGAGTTCAGAGGTTTGTCAGGTGTAGAAAGTTTTCCTTTCATTAGAGCAGAGTGTGCCAGCATTGCCACGGACCAGACCCAGCAGGGCTTGGCACAACTTCCAGCCAGATGAGGATTGTTGGGGGGCACAACAGGGATGTTTATTTACTGAACTTTGTCCTTTATTTACTCCTTGAAAGATCTGGGAGGTTCTTTTATCATCAGCTAATTGTCGAAAACAAATGAATCTTTGAAAGAATACTGCCATGTGCTTAATGAAAGCAATTGATCTGCCATTTTCAGGTGTGCTTCCTTGTTGTTTGTTTTATTTGAAGATTGCTTTGTAGTCTCGTTCAAAGACCACCTACTTATCAGAAGGTAAATTGCAAAGTTTTTCTCATTTTTATGTTGGCACCATAATAAAAATCTCTGTGGCCGTTGCAAACCATACACAATTCCACTGAGATTTCTAGTTCCCATTGAGTGAAAACTCAGTTCAGATATTGTGACTGGGTAATTTTTATTTTCTAAGCAGTTTTGATTCACTTTATTAATAGCCTGTATCACATCTTTCAACCTAATTAGGTAATCTAATAATTCATTTTATGGGCAAATATTCTATATCTGTTTTAGATATCACACACAGTGAGCTGTTTTCTTTTTTTGAGTCCCTGGAAAGCTGCAGGTTTGTAAACAGGACTTGGCAGAGCAGGCAGGAGCATCCTTGCCATTCATGGTGCTGTGTTAACAACCTGCCAGCTAGAGTTAAACTTGGAACGTGTCCTTGGGTTTTGACTGCACCTGGAAGCTGGAGCAAAACTTAATAAGAGGAATTTTAGAAGGAATATCTTTTACTTCTTATCACTTTTTTTGTCCTGCTGCAAAGATGCCAAATTATGATATTCATAGAAGGTCTTTAACATGTAAGAGGTTTTCCCTTGAAAAGGATTTGAATTTGTTTAAAAACAAAGGTATCATTTTAATCCTTTGAAGACATACTATACATAGGAAGGAGAGGATTTCTGTTTTGTTTAGCTTACCCCCAGATATGAATTGTCACAACAGTAATCTAAGCATGTTTATGCTTTTTTGTTGATTATTCATTACCTATCAGGACACTTTGATACACTGATAAAAATGTAGTAGAATAAATGTGTTTTATTTCCCTCTTATATTTACAGTTACGAGGAACTAACAGACTCTAAAACCTTGATTTTTTTTTTGTTTCTTTAATTAACATTTTAATAAAGCCTTTGCTGTTTGTTAAAATTCAACACAGGATTAAAATGTATTATTCCACTGTGTTCCAAGGATCAGTGTCAAGCAGATTTAGTAGTTTTCCTCTTCAGGGCTTCCTGGCAGGATCTCACTTTCTTATTAGAAACAAATCTGATGTGGTATTTTTTTTTCCCAGCAATCCTTTTGTCTTTAAAGGCCTGCAGTGTTATTATTTATCCCATTAGTATTTTTTTTTTCTCTCATTGTGCTAATCTCTTCCCTCCATCCCCCCTGATTCCCTGTCTTAGTGCAGGGTTCACTCTGGCAGTGGCAAGAGATTGAGTCCTCACAGTTAACAGCAGAGTTCAAGCAGCTTGCCAACAATGTCCAGGCTAACCTTTCTCCATGTAGCAAATCTGGGGCGTGCTTTTGACATCTCCTGCATCATCCTCAAGTGCATTTTTATCTTTAAGGAAGAGTTCTGAGATGGAACTGGCTGCATTCATGTTCAGAGAGGTGAGTGTGGTGGCTCTGCCAGGTGCTGAGTGAGTGTCACCCAGCAGAATTCCCAGTGAGCTGCCCTGGGGCTCAGAGCTGGGGCAGGGAAGTGCAGGGAATGCCCAGCAGTGCCCTGACCCTGCCGTGTAGGTGAAGGGAAATGAAATGCTGAGTTCAGTCGTGTGTGTCAAGTGCTCTGCACCACCACAGCTGGAGGCAGATTAATGACACAATCCTCTGGTGCCTGTTGTCATCACAAGCTGGAGACAAACCTCATCTCCATCAATGCAGAGATGCTTCCCTTTCCCTGAAAAACCCAGGATATTACTGCTCATTTCTGTTGTTGGGTGGTAGACCAGGAGTTCGAGTTTCTTTGGTTTGGGGTTTTTTTTGGTTTGTTTGGCTGGGGGTTTTTTGAATTCTCATGTATCACATGGGAATTACTCAGTAGACCTGAGATGTTTGCAGGCTGCCAAGCTCTGAGCAGTTGTAAAGATAAATCATCATTCCTGTGTGAGTGCTACTGCCTTTGGATTCTGGGCAAAATCTGGAGGTTGTTTGGTTTTTTGTGTTGTTTTTTCTGTAGGCAGTTTCAGTTATGTGTACAGGGATGTTGAATCTGGACTAAACAAATGAAGTCTCAGAAACACTGAGACCAATAAAGGCACTTGGTAATGTTGATAAATTGAGGCAGGTAAGCCAAGACCCATCTGGAATTTTCTGCCTCCCTTTTTACTGCTTGCTTTTGTCAGCTTTCAAGGCACCAACAATTTGATTTCTACAAAGGAATCAACACAACATGTTAACAAAATTAAACTGGTTGCTATGGCTATGAGGCACCTGAAAATCCAAGAAACTCAGTAATTCTCACCAATCTTCTGCCTGTTTCTGCCACACCTGGATTTGACAAGGGGTTGTGGAATAACTGGAGGCTGATCTTTCCCTCCCTGCAAAGTTCTGATTGTGCCTCCCCTTCAGTTGGCACTCCTTAGCATCCTTATGCACCAAATGCTCCTGTGATGTAGAAAAGTGCAATTATCTCAGCCTGACACATTGGGAAGTGCTTTGTGCAAGGTCACATGGACAGTTAATGACTGAGCAGGGCTGAACGAGCTGTTCAAGCCCCAAGCTAGAGGGGTGGGTATTGCACAGCTTGCCTTAAATGAAAGGAGTCAAATGAAAATGTATTTCCAGTCCATCCGAGCAGGACAACCTTCATTACTGCAGTAAACATTATTTCTGTGCAGCTGAAACCACAGCTCAGGTTACTGTGTGATGGACCATTTCATATGGGTTTAAAATTGGTGGAAAGTGATACCAAAACTCCTGCATGCCACCAGAATTCTCTAGTGAACAGCAGCCGGCCATTTTATGTAGAATATAAAATATTGCCAGCAGTTCTTGTCTGTAGGTATATACTTAATATTCTAAGTATAATATTGACTTTTTCCTCACTTCTGCCAAAAGCTTCTTGATCCCTTTTTGACAATCATTAGTGCATCAGACAGGCTCTGCAGTGGTTTACACTTGTTTTACTGATGTGAGGCTCATGAGCTATCTCTTGGTTCATATAAACCAGAATTCCTGTTTGGCATAGGTTTTAGTTCTCTTTGTTAGAATCATGGATTTCAGGTGCATTTCTCTTGGAATTATTTTGATTTAGGTCACCCTTTTTTAATTATCTTGAGTGCTGTAATTGTGGAATTTGCAACAAATAACTTCTTTTGTTAAATACGTTTTATGTTTAGATTGTTCTGTAGCAGCAATCAGATTGTGTGGTGCAAATTATGGTACTTCAGTCTGCTTTGCAAAATGAAGGTGATTAAATCAGCTCTATTTTTAAGTGTCAGTGTAGTGTTACTGCAGTGTCACTTGTATCACCATTTTAGAACTGCTTGATCCAGAAAACCTCCGCATGTAAAAATAATTGTGAAATAGCTCAGGATATCTGCTCAATTTCACCAGGAACGGGTTTTAAAGTTTTTGTCAACTGTGAGCATTATCTGAAAAATAAAATTCTTGAAGTGCTGTCGAGATTCTCTTTTTAGAAACCCTTCTTGGGTTTAGCTGACAAACGATGATAGATGAAATATGATATGTCAAGTGGAAACTTTCTTCCCTTCCCTAGGTGGCTTGTGGTTATCCTTAGGAAAATCAGCATTTGGCACTGGCTGCCATCCAGTCATGCTTGAAAACCTAGGAAATAGAAAATAACTGCCATGGTGCAGTTGAATTATTCTGATGGCTTGTTTTGATTTTTGCTGAAGAAAGAGATGAGTCAGAGATAGCTTTGAGGCTGCAAATTTCACAAACACTACAATAAATTCAAGTAAAGTCGACTTGAAAACGTGCAGGCTCTGTTTTCCCTGCATGGTACAGCTGGAGTTGTGTGCTCCAGGGATGCTTTCAGAATCCATTTCAGGTGACATGTGCAAAATCACAAGCGATGACTTAAATACACAAAGGTATTTTTTGTTACATATAAACAAAGTTGTTTGTATTAACAGTGAAAATTCTTGCTTTGCAGCCTGGTGGTTTTACAGTACCCCAGGATCCTGGATGAGAACACTTGGCCAAGGGAAGGTTGTCAGGAGGGCTCAGTGTTCCCGCCCTGGCTCTGGGGTTGGGTTCATTTTTACGTCCCACAAGCTGGCTACAGCAGCACTGCTGCTTCCACATCTGTGGTTTTTCAGACATGACTGAGTGCCTGGAGATAGTGAAGTTCCTGAGGAATAAACCCAGAGCAGAGCTTGTTTCCCTGTGGGCTCAGGCATTTGGAAAAGCTGTTGCTGGTGGCCTGGTGAAAACAATTCACATCCTGACCACGAGCAGTGTGACTTTGGGAAGCCAGTAAACACAGAGTGAGCAAACTCCTGTCTCTGCTCAGGAGAATAAACTCACTGCTGTCAAAGCATTTCAGAACTGGGAGCACGTTCCTTACTGGTTTTTCCTCCTCTCACAATTATGAGCCTTTATGAGATCCTTGTATTACTTTTCTTTACCATTTACTCAGTTTCCATGTGATTGTATTTGAGCAAGCTGAAGATCAAGTTTCAAATTTTATATTCCTCTTACAATACTTTGTTCCACACAGGATAATAGGAAATGTATGTTGTATAATAAATATTGATTTTTAGAAAAATAGGACTAGATTAAATTTTTTAAACAGTAAAATAAACTTTATTTAAATGAATTAATAGTCCCTACAGTGGGTTTAAAACAGAAGCAACAAATTTAATTTCATTTAAGTAATAGAACTGCGTGTAAATATTGGCAATTAACTTTGGTTAGATTTACAGATCTAAACCAGTTTTCCATCCACATCTTCTGCTGAGTTGTCCAGGGGTCATAGACCTGCTGCTTGCAAAGTTGTGGCTGTTCTGTTAGAATACAAATTCAGGCTGTAGCTGGTTCGAGGTAGTTACTGGCATTAGTTAGGCTTTCCTTTACTGTGAGGAGTGTGAGAAATTGAGCTGAGAGGGAATTACCCAGTCAGTGTTTTGTCAGTTTTTCACTGAAATCAGCATGAGACCACTCCTTTAGGCAAAGAAACAAACATATAGAAGGCTTTCTGATTGTTACAAACCAACGTTTCTGTGCCTGGAAAGATCTGGATGACCGGGAAGCATTTTTGATACCATAGTGCTGTTTATTAATTGTTTATTAACAGGCATTTGTGTTTTGTGTTCTAATTAGCACATGACATCCGGTACAGCAGCTAAGAGTGTGATGTTCTAGCTGAACTGTGGTGAATGTTTGTGTCTATTTGTGTCCGATGAATGTGTTTGTGTCTATTTGTGTCCGATGAATGTGTTTGTGTCTATTTATGTCCAATAAATGTATTTGTATCTGTTGATGTCCAGTGAATGTGTTTGTGTCTATTTCTGTCCAGTGAAGCTGCAGAGGAGCCAAGGTGGGGCCAGGCATCATCTCTTTATTTCCACCCAGGCCCTCCCTGTGTGGTGGTTTCTGTGCAGAACATCCTTAGCCCATGGAGCATTTTGAGTTTAAAAGGGAGCTCAGGGCTTGTGCCAGCCTGAAAACTGGCAAATGACGCACTGGGTTAAGGTTGTTTCAGTCCTGTTTAAATTTAATACCAGATTTTAGACAAATGCTTTCATAACGGGGGAAAAGGGATACATGATGGCTCAAATCTTTCTATAAAATGAGATGTTTCTCAGAGGAGGGCAGTAATTGAATTATAGAATGCCTTGAGAGTATCCTTGTCGGTGGTTAGAGAGATGGAAAGGGAAGCAGAGAGACTCTTTCACAAACTGAATGTGCAGGAGACACCCTATAAATCAGCTATATGAAACCCCCAGCAATCATATAATTATACCTTAAATGCAGTTTGGGAGGAATGAAAAGCAGCATTTATTTAAAACATTAAGACAAATTACTTCATTGTATGAGACATGTATTTTCTGGGTGTTTTATTCAATTACGTCTTTCTTGTCTGCCCAGCTAACACCCTTCCCTCCCTCATTGCCACAATGCAATTGTGTGTGGGTGTCAACATTTTAATGTGCAGGGGGGAAACCCAAGCTGGGAGCTGCAGCAGAAGCCAAATTCCAAAAGGAGGATGATGCTGACAGAGCTGCCTCTGTTTCTGCCAGAGACAACAGAGTTGGAGTTTTCTGTCTGTAAGGTTTTTTTACAGCCACCTAAAGAGAAAACTGGGAAGTTGATCCACACTCTCCACTTCTGTAATATAAGTGAATTACCAGAAAAGCAAGGGGAGTTATTTGTGGATATTTTGTGTTAAAAGTCGCTTGAAGAATTGTTCCCTATTGTAGAATTTTAGCCAAAATAATTTTATTTTCTGAGAAAGGAGCAAGAGGAATATTTATTGTGTAATTATTACCACTGCAATTGGCAGCAGGGGGTCAAGGTGATTGTTATATTAAACTCAAGATGTCAGTAGACAAATAAATTGTCGGTATTTACAATTTATGTATTTATGTATATATTTACTCTTAAGATTTGGACGTAGATTAGAATATTTACAGAGTTCTTAGAACAGTTACAATATCTCCAAGATACCTTACATGTGAACTGCCACAAGAGCAGGTGAGCTTTGTGTTGAGCTTTGTGTTGAGCTTTGTGTTGGATTGCACCTGCCCTTTCCAAACCCCGTTTTTGGTTTCTTTAATGAGCACCTCTATGAATCTTACACTTCCAGCATCCAGAAGCTGTAAATAGTGGATTGAGTGATGCAGCCTCACTGTAGAAATACAAATAATCTTCTGTTTAGTTGATGGAAATATGGAAAAGCTTTTCCAAGCCCACGCGGAAGGATTGTCCTGGTGCTGAGAACAGAAAATCTAATTCTCTTTCTTTTGCTTGATCACATAAAACTTCCTTCTGTAGTCTTGTACAATACCAGAATTGTGCTGTTATTTTTGGAAGAGATCAAGCTGTGGATTTTGAGTGGAAGGGTTCTTGTTTGGTTTTCAGTTTAAGGCAGCATTAGGAGGGTTGTTACTCTGTAATACACACAGTATTATGGCCTTAGCACAAGGAGATTGGAAATGAGAGCCGTATTTTTATCTCTGCAATCTCATTGCCATGCAGACAGTGCTAAAGCTGTGAGGAAGCAGCTGAGCTGGTGATCTCATTGAGCAGCCCAGACAGCTCACCTGGGCACAGGGGAAATTGTCAGCAAAACCAGACTGGGGGCTAGTGAGTGTTCCTGGGGATGTGATGCCCCAGAGCCAGGGGCTGGAACACCTCTGGGTCTCCTGGTGGAGAAATCTCAGGATTTCTAGGACAGATATGCAGCTGTTAGCCTGGATGTGTTACTGGGTTTGCCACAGAGGCATCAAATCACATGTTATGTGTAACAAAAGGTCTGCATTCTTTTAAAAATGTATTTTTGGGGAAAGGAAGAGAGGAAGATTTGTGGGAGAACCAAATGCCACATGACTTTTCAGCAACTGACTTGCACAGTCTTTTTGTATTTTGTCTCTGAAAAAATATGGTTAAAGGCTACTTAATAGCTCAATACTACATTGATTTTTAAATCAGTCTTCTAATCAGGCTGACTTTTTGGGAGGGCAGTGGTGACATTTTAGGGAGTAGTCTAAAGTGCATGCTAGCTTTGTACAGCTGTAGAAATTTCACATTGCTGGTACAAACCAGGAGAACACGGCAGCTAAAGACAGTGGAAATTCCACACATGAAGGTGGAGCAGATGAGAACTGTTTTCAGGATCTGCCTCTCTGGGTGAGGTTGGAAAAGCAGCACCCTCAGCATGGCACTGGATGGAAACCCCCTGGAGGGTGCCAGCCCTCGGTGTGGTGTGCATGCTGCTCACATGTTGCAATATTATTTCATATCCAAATGCCAGTGCCTTGTGCCACACAGGGAGAATAAAGGAGGAGAGTAAATGAAGGGCTGGAGCACACTCAGTCATCGTGGCTAATTAGTGCTTCATGGCTAATTTGTCCTCCGTGGTTAGGAGTGGAGGCTGCTGGGTGTGAGCTGATGCTCTGCAGTGAGCAGTGCTGAGCGGCCAGGGGGGAGACTGGCCCTGCTAATGACAGAGATCAAAATAGCTGAATTGGAACTGTCCCAGCCTGACCAGGAGCTGAATCCTGGGAATGGAAAGGTAGGGGAAAAACCTGAAAATCCCAGCTGCGTGTGTAGGTGAAGCCATGTGAAATGCACTTTAAAGACAACTTTGTTGTCAGTGAAGAAAGGATTGTTAGAGTGTTGGTTTTGGTTTTGTTGGGTTTTTTACAATAATATCCCTGAAGTTTTCCTTTGTTGATATATAGTGTTATTTCCAGAGTCTTTCAGATCTCCAAAAAGAGTTGTTCATTTGTTTGTTTTTTGTCTTCTTTGCTTTTTACCACCTGAATCCTCTGTAGGACACAGATGACATATGGCTGAAGAGTTTTAGAGAGCTCCTTGACATTATTTTAAAATAATGATAAATGAGCTCAGACTGGTTTTGTTTTTTTCCCTGCAAACTTGACAATGACTGCAGTAAAATTCTTTAGCTTTTCTCCTTCTAGAATACTGGCTGGTCTGTTAAGTGTCCATAAAACATTGTGGTGAAGATCTAGATGCTACCTACCAGGCCACCTTCTCAGAATCTTTGTACCCTTGCCAGCTAGAATTTTTTTTTTTTGCATTTTACCATGAGCCCTCAACACCGAGGTGCCACATTTCTATGCTTTGTGTGAGACCCCTCTTGTACCTCGAAGATGGAGCGTGGCTGTTGCAGTCTGCTCTCAGAATTGCATCCAGGCCATTGATTTCTCCCTGGCTTGTGTCTGAAATTCATTATTGATGTGCACCTTGGTCTTCAAATGGCTGCAGATGCTTCCACTGTGCACCTGGAGCTGCCATATGTTTTTGTTTACTGCTGTAGTGGAAGAAGGGGAAGATTTTAGGATTTTGTTTCTCTTTGGGAAATTGGGACTTGAGAGGCTGAGCAAGGTTTGATGTTCAGCTAAGCACAGCTTCTAAGCCTTGCCATTGACCTTGCTTTTGAACTTTTCATAGCTGTGCATCCTAATTTGTCATCTTCCTTTTTTAACTTGAACAGAAAATTCTTTTGAATTATTGGTCAAACCCTCTAATTAGGCAGTTTTAAGGGTGAATATTTTTTTAACCGCATCTTACTGTAGATTTTACTCTACAATGTCTCTCATGACTTAAAAACTAGTAGTAAATATAAAACAATGTAATCAGGCATTTCCTGCTTTAGGCTCTTACATTTGATAAGCTTCTTTGGCAATCCAGTTTCTGTTAAAATCTGCAGCATGCACTTAAGTGTATTGTTATTTGAAGCCTAAAAGCTGGCTTTTTGCACTTGCCTGAATGTTATATGTCAAATGGATAAGAGATTTTAGAGATCCTTTCATTTCTGTCATTCCTTTATGTTTGTTCTTGTTTGGTTTAATCCCAGTGAACTCAGTATTTGAGTATACCTGTTCTGTATCTGGTTTTGAATGTGCAGGTTTGGGCAAATTTCAATGATCTTTACTGGAAAGCTGTTTCAGAGGAGAGGAAATTATAAACCTCATGACTTAAGAATACAAAGAAAAGTTTTTATGTTCCACATTGACAAACTGTGGTGGGTTCAGATAGACTTAGAAGAAACTGAAAAGACTGAAGTGCTTATTGAAATTACTTTCTTAAGGAAAGAGCCCTGAACTGTTTTGTAACTGTAATTCACCAGAAATAATTTTGTCCTCTGAACTCACAGAAGGCTCCAGCCTCATGTGCTCAGGGTTTCTATGGTAAAATGTTCCTGCAGTTGACATAATGATGGAGAGAGCTGTTCTGACCTGTTTTGGAGATGCAGATTTTGAGTTCTCAGTAACAATTAATACAGATCAGCAGTGGCCACAGGCTCTAAAAGGATCAGTGGGAGAGAAATGACTTAGAGTTTCCCTTGTGGTAATATCCACAGAAAGAAATAAGAAACAGATATATGAATCTTAATGAGGGTTTACATTTGTAATAGATCAGAGCTCTGTGAAAAGGATTAATACCCAAAGAGGTAACGTTAGTATTGTTGCTGGAAAGTTTACTATCAGGCATTTTGCTCACTGAAAACAAGCCCCAAGCCATGGAGGTGCTGGTGCTCAGTGGTGTGGGAAATTCAGCTGTGAGTGTGACTGAAACCCCAGGGCTGAGCTCAATCTCTGATCAGTCTGACAGCATCGTGCTGGCTGCCCTGAGCACGGGGGGCAAGGGGTTAAAGCAGCTCATGCATAATTCATTGCAGGGAAATGAGTTTGCCAAAGCAGTCAGTGTTTATATATAACACAGCACATGTGATAACAGACTTCTGAGCTGAAGCTGAGCCTTTCAACATTTTCTTGCTTAAGATCCCAAGAGATATTTCATTTACTTTGTTCTTTATAGATGTTCTAAATGAGAGTAAGTATATGATTCACATTCTGTGTCTTGGTTTGCAAAAGAGACAGTTATGAGCTATGAAATTCAGATCTGGGTGGAAATTTGCCATCATCTGTTAGATGTATAGTCTAAACTTCCATTTAACTTCTTATTTGCTTTTGGGGAGTCTTGTCTCTAGTTTATGGCTCAATGGAGAAGTGAATCAGCTTGTAATGATTAATAGTCCAGTATAACAATAAATGAGAATCCTCACTTGATTGCACCAGATAAGACATCCACATGGCATTCAAAAGCTGAAGGGTGTTTTTGTAAATAATAATTTTAATTTAATGGGTGCTGACTTTTCTGTTTCTTGTCCTGGAAGGTTTTCCTACCCTGTCTGAAATTAGGCTGGCTTTAGTGATTTATAGAAAATACAGTATGTTGCTAAATGATGAGACTAAGAGAACTAGAAACATCCCTTTAAACTAGTCCCCACTGGAAATAAGAAATCATGAGGAATACAGAAACTGTGAGTGCTATTGGCCAGGCATCAATGCCTGTGGCTGAAATTGGCCCTCAGCTCCAGGGCTGACGTTTGCATATTCTCCACTGTTTCATCTTTGCCTAAGCCTGGGTTCACACTCAGTCTCTAGTTTTGATTTCAGCTAAATATTACAAAATTGGGGGCTGGGATGTCTTTATGCTTACATGAGATAAGTAGCACTTTGGGCTGCAGTGCCATTTGTCTGTTGTTGCTGGAGTCTATATTGTTGTGAATACAAATGGAGAGAGTGTGTCTTTGTCAGTGCTCTGAGGAGAGGTTTGCACTGCTGAGATTGCCTTTTGCATCCTCACTTTCTGTGTGCCTTCAAAAGGGACTTAAACGGCTTCAGCACAGCTCTTTGGATCCTTGCCATGTCTGTGATCCACAGTGCTGGATGCTGCAGGGGAGTCCAGGAGGGTGGGCACAGATGTCTGCTCACTATTCATCACTGCACACGGAGCTGTGCATCAGCCTTGTTGAGGCTATTTCTTCCTCCATGCCTTGAGCAGAATCTTGACCTTCCTGGGGTCCAGGAGAGTGGCTGGTCATCATCAGGCTGTGGCCACACTTGCACTTTGTGGAGAGCAGGCTGCTGTCAGTCAGAACCATTCAGAATACATTGATACTTTCTCCATTTTCTGTTTGTCCTGAAAAAACAAGGGAGAGGAGGTTTGCCCCTGCTCCCATCTGAGGCAATGATCATTTCAGTCATGAGGGACAGGCAGTCATTACCCTTCCATCAGCTCAGAGATGCATTGATCGTGTTCAGATGATTTTGCACTTTTTTTTCTTGTATGTGGAGAGGTTCTGTGCTTTTGAGAAGCTTTTTCACGTTTTTTGTAATCAGTGGAGCTCAGCTGCAGCTCTCACTGCACAAAGGCAGGTTGGACTGGGAGGGAAGTGAGGTGCTGTGGCTCTGCCATCCTCTCCAGACACCACCATGGTGAGATCTCAGGGCACCTTGGGGATTAAATTATGGTGAGACATATTATCTGAACATTTCTCCATCTCACTGTGCGTGCTTCAGAGCACCTTGGGGATTAAATTCTGGTGAGGCACAACTGGAGCATCTTTCAAATCTGGGTTCTCTTCCAGCCAGCAATGGGAATGAAAGGATAGGAAAAAGGGTTGAATGTTAAATCTTACTTCTGCTTGTCTAAATCAGGCTGGTTGTTAACTAGGACCAAAGCTGTCTGGGTGGGGGGAGTGAATAGAGCAGAATTCTGAACTTATGAGTGGTGGTTTCATTTTGTGGGCTCTGTTGTAGCTCCTTGGCTGTGTGGCAGCAAACAGCAATCACATTTCCAGTCTGGTGGTACCTGTAAGTCAACAGTGCCTCTGGGATCCTTCTGTGGGAAAGGGGCCATATAAATGTGAGGCAGTGATATTATCTTTATTATCAATTAAACTTTTAGTGCCTTTGACAATCTGGCATGCAAGGTGCATCCCATGAACTCTAGCTGTGATTATTTCTGAACACCGTGTAAAAGCAGACCTTGCCATCCTGATCACATTGAAATGGACTAAGAGGGCAAGTCACTTTTGTCAGGGTGGAGTCACTTCAGCACATTAGAAACTGCACAGAAATTCTGCTTCTTTCTTCTTTTCCAGCACCCCCTGCTCCCCCTTCCCCTCAAGAGATTTGTCTGTGCAAAAACTGAGCTGCCACATCCTGTAACTCAGGGAGTTACTACGGCAGGATTGTTGGTGGCAGTTCTGTAAGGAATTATACTGGAGTTAGCACTGGAAATGCTGTGTGCTGCTGCAAGATATACTCATTTTTATAGAGGAATTCTGTTCCTTCCCCCCACCCCCCAGGATGTGTTATTTTAGGATGATTATACTTCACACATCTATTTCTGTTCAAGGTATGATAATTAATGTTCTATTTCCAGAGCTATTCTCTGAGCCTGCCCTTGCACATACACATGTGAGTGTTATGTGCATATTTTTAGGACTTCTGTGTATTTTCCATGATCATTGTCTGTGTCACACTCTTTGCTAGAAAGTTTCAGAAAACACACTTTGTGGTTTCTACAACATGAATGTATTTAGCATAAATAAGTTAACTCACTGGGTATGTTTTCCTTCCTCTTTACTTTTAAAAGGAGGTGGAGCTGTTTTACCCACTGTTAATTAAAACTGCATTTCCAGTTGGAGGTGGCTGTGCATCAGTGAAGGATGAAGCATTTCTGAGGTGTGTGGCAAGGCTGTTGGAGGAAAACAGATTTTAGATTTTTCAGTGTGGCCAAGATGTATTTATTAGAATTGTTTTGCCAGGGGTTCCCCTTGGGAGAAGGTTCTTCTAGACTTAATAATATGGTATATCTGAAGAAAGTTCTCAATTTTTCTCTTTATTGAGTCAGCCTAAAAATGGCAGTGCAAATCAGGATTTTCCCCTCTGAGGATATTTGGTAAGCCAAATTCTCTTAGGGAGTTCTGTGTTTCTGAACTACCTGACAGCTTTTCTGTCCATAAATGCAACAGCAGACTTGCAGAATTGTTTTGCCCATCTTCTTCTCCCAGCCCCAAAATGCGTGGGCAACCTGCAGAAATGGAAATACAGCAGATCTGATCAGTTCTTGGAACACTCTGGGCAAAAAAACCTCAAATCTTCTGAGCTTTGCTGCCTTTTGGGGGTTTTTTTTGAGTGCAAATTACTACCATTTTTGTTTCCAGAGTAACTCTCACGAGCATCTTCAGGTGGATTGCCTATAAAGAGCTGTCTAATGGTACAATATTTTGCACATTTGCAGGTAACTAAAAGCCACAGCTAGAATTGTGTAGGTTTCTAGCACACTTAAATTCGGATTATTCTGTAAAAGAATGACCAAACTACAGTCAGCACATGTATGTGGTTCCTTCTCTGTGGAGATTTTGTCTGTAGGAGTATTTTTATTTGATCTGCTGAATTACGTGTAATTCTTTGAGCATTTCTGCATAGGTACTGGCAATCTCTTTTTTATCATTGGATTATGATAATTCTTTCTCTGCAGGCAAGAAATGAAACAGAGAGGATGGGGTAAATAGTTCCAGACATATGGTGAATATAGTAGGATTTCATGAATGATAAAGCTGTTAGGGTTACCTTAATAACCAGTTACTACATGTTTTTCCTGATTCACCCCTAGCAGCTCTGGGGGAAGGTGGAAATAGATCTGTTGATCTGCCTGTGCTGTGAGGGTGAGACACATGAGTGGAACACAAATATGTCCATGTGAGGAAAATGTACATGAGTCTCATCCTGCATACTGATTCTTGGCACAGTGTTTTGCCCAGGAGGCAGTAAATAAACAAATGGCCAGCCTAAAACTGGATAAATCTGAATTGATTCCACAGGGAATAGGAGGAATTTTGCATCCTTTCTGGCTGTGAGAAATCCCATAGTTTCCCTGTGGCAAATGTGTTTTCCCAAAGCTTGCTGCAGTACCAAGGCTGTGTGTTTGCCTTCGCAGAGTGGTGTGGATTGCAGTCCTAGACACATCATTTTTCATCATCTGCAAACATGAAAATAACTTCAGTAAGCACAGCAGCCTGATTTACTGATATTGAAATGCTGCCATCTCAGGATGTGCATCATGTATAGCCATGTTTAAAAAACAAGTGAATAAGGAGAAAGCAGAGAAAGAAGGAGGAAAAATTTAAATCTTGAAGTGCTTGGGTTTTTTTTTAATAAACCAAATATTTCCCACTAGCTGGAAATGGACAAGATAAATAATGGCTGCTGGTCTAAATCCAACTATTGCTGCCACATGGACATATGCATATTTTGAGTCCAGTTTGTTTAACCTGGAGATGGTTACATTGTGCTGTCAATAAAAACTTACATTCAGTTTGTTTTTTGACTTCTCTTAGAACAACACTGCTGTTCCCATGGAAGTTTGGTGGCAGTGCAGAGATGGGGCTTGTGATCAGAATAACTGTGCAGTGTCTGTGTGTGTACTGAGACACAACAGTGCTCATGGATGGAAATTTATCCAAGAGTTTGTGTGGTTTTTAAATATTAGTCCTGAATGACTTCAACTCTCCTCAGAACACTTGGAATAGTTGAAATGATGATATCACTGTGAATGTTGTCCAAGTAATCTGTAAATTGCTTTTATGATACCTGAACCCTGCCCAGCATGTGACATTGGTGTTAAACTGAAAATTCATGGGGCATCCAAAGAGAGGTAGCACAGGAAACCTTCTCTGGACACCTGTAACCATGGTACCTGAAATATTGTCCAGCATAACCTTTTTGATGTCTTTTTTTCCCCCACCAGAAAGAGCTTTTATCAAAATTCCTACAGCTTTCCTGTTGCATTGACACCCAAATTCATTTCTTATCAGTTGGGAATGCACAGTTGGATTTTTCTTCAGTTAAAAAAAAAAAAAAAAGCTCCTGCTGAAAATGGAGATGAATGTACTTCAGAAAATAACAAAAGTCTATCTGTGTGTTTTGAGCTGCTGTCTCATTGTATAATCCTGCCTCTTTGAAGGCTTAGCTTTTCTCTGTTGACAGTATATACAGAAATGTGAGTTTAGTAGCACCAGGCCTTCTAGAGCTATTCTTGTTGGGTGTGATAGAAGCTTAAAAAAACCCCCATATTTGGAAAGTGAATCAATTATTGCATTATGCTTTGAGCTGGTGTGAAGATAGCTCTGATACTCTCTGTCCTCTGCTATAACACAGTGAGGCATAATAAACCTGAATTCTCAGCACCTTCTGGGGTGAATATTATTGTGAGCACAGTGTGATGTGCCAGGGGACACCAGGGGACACCAGGGGACACCTGCTCTGGCTCCAGCTCAGGTAGGGCAGGGGCTGGTCCTGGTTTCCTGTGGCAGCTCCTCTCCCCTCCACTGAACCTCATGCCCTCATGCTCAGGAGCTTCTGTGATTTGAAATTTGTGATTTGAATTCTGTGATTAGCAATTTGAAATCACCAACCAGAATCCTTTTTTCCCTGCACGTGCCCAACACGTTTGGGATGTGAGGCTCAACATAAGACACACCAAACAGATGACCGTGTTTAAAGTTTCATGTTCAAAAAATTGGAATTTTTCTGCTGCACGTTGCAATATAAACTTAGTTTGGGGTGACGAACAAGAAAAAGATTCAACACCCCTAAAATTCTGTAAGTGCCCTCACAAGGGGCCAGAGCAACTCAGTCTTTCCAAAAAAATCTCCTGGTCCCCTGTGGTATCATACTGACCATACACCAAGTGTACACATCAGCCTCCTGACCCAACTAGCACAGTTTGCAGTCTGTCAGGGAGAATCCCTAAAATAACTTAAAATATCCTGGTAATCCATCCATATGTTCTATAAAAAGCACACAAACTAAGTTGGTTTCACGTTGTTTAGAAAATGGTGTCAGGTGACATTTAAAACAGAAATGAAGCACCGTGGGCAAAGTGTTCTAGAGGGGTACAGAAACTGTCTGGGCACGTGCAGGTACAGAAACATGTGTGCTTCATGTGTTCCACATAACAGTGTTGCCACCTATTGATAGGAATTTAAACTTCATGGAGATGTTTGTAATAATGTATTTTCCCAACCACAGCGAAGGTCTCTTCCCTCTGCTGAGGCTGGCATGGCCAGTGTGCATTATTTGTGGTGGAATAGCTCTGAGAGGCTTTGGCAATACAAAGTAATGGGTGCTGTTCAGGAACCAACAAAGGATAAATGTTATCAAAGGAATCTAAAGCTGCTGATGCTTTTGGGTGACTTGGATGTGTGATCACACTGTCAGTGGTGGCTCTTTGATGAAGGAAGGAGTGAGTGTGCCTGGTCTACACATCTCAAGTTTCTCTCTAATTTTCATGGGGATAGAATGAACAGTGGAAAATTAAGGCAATATTTATACAAGTATGACTGCTTAAACTGTTCTTCAGAAATATCCACAGAATCAAGGAGCTCCATATTGATAGTACTGGAGAGGTGATACACTTTTATTTAGAAATTAAACATATGCTCCTTGGCATTAAATCTCTTACTTGTGGTGAAATATGAATATTATTGGAGAATAAAAAGCTGTCTAGTTTACAGTTTTTTGTTTAGACAACTGTTTTGTTATGAAGAAAAATGGGTTTGTTCTTGTCTTGGAAGACAAGGGAAAATAAATTAGAAGTTGTCCAATGTATGTTCAGAGTATTTCCATGAAAAACTAATGGATAAATGTGAGTGCTGCTTTATAGTTGGGGAAAAACATTAACTAATGAAATATTGTTTGCAGAGCCATAAAGTCACATATGCATGTGTTCAGTTGTGTGTCATTCTTTCAAGCAATCAACATTTGTTCTAAATTAGGGTTCTTTTCAGTATTTACCAGTATTAGCTCTTGGATAAACTCTCATATTCTGGAGGTGTGCAGTAAAATGGATGATGATGTCTTATCTTCCATGACAAACACAATTTAATTTCCTGCATATTGCTTTGCTGCAAATTAATCCAGCCTGGGGTGTCCTGGCTGGGTGTGTTGTTCTGCAGAGGGCTGAGGTCAATCTGGGGATGAGTTCAGGAGAGGGGATGGTGCAGAAGAGTTCCTGCCACTCTTTTTTCCTTCAGTGTCCAGAGGAGGAGAAAATCAGCTCAGGGAGAAGCTCCCTGCTCTCTGCAGCTGCTGACAGCAGGATGGAACCAGCTGGGGTTTGCTTCCTTCACCCATAACTAAAGGGCCAAGAGGCCTGAGGTGGCACCAGCCAAGGTTTCAATTGGGTATCAAGGAAAATTCTTAACTGAAATGGTGCTCAGCCATTGAAATAGGCTGCCCAGGGAAATTATGGAATCACAATCCTTAGAAGTGTTCCAAAAATGTGGAGATGTGGCATTTGGGGACATGGTTTAATGTCAGTGTTGGGTTAATGGATGGATGGGATGATCTGAGAGCTTTTTGCAGCCTTACCAATGCTGTGACTCAGCTGAAGCAGGAATAGAAATTTCCCTCCATTCCCGACTGTGAGGGCTGAAATTTGGAACGTTATCCCGTGTTCCAAACGCTCAGTTTGGCTGAAGTAGACAAGAAGACACTGCATGTGTAAGCTGCATGTGGAAGTAGAGCAACAGGAAAATCAGAGCAGATTATTCAGAGGTGTAGAAAGCCAACCTGGGATCATGATCTTTAAAAAGATTCTTACTTAAAAATTCAGGGATCTGTAGTTAATGTATTTATTGTAAAATAAATAGATACATCAGTTTGGCATTATTTATGTGGCTCTGAAACTTTATGGCAAATGCTGTGTATTAACATACTAATGGCTTATTATTTGTGAAAGAAAAGTGCACTTTCTTAGCTGCAAGCTAAGTTCAGTTCCATGTCAGACTTTTCATTTCTCCTTGTGGTTGTGAAGAATATGTCCTTACCTATCCCTCATTTGTCAGGAGCTGATAGGAAACATCTGCACAACTTGTTCAATCTGTTAACTGCATGTGTTCATCCAGGCTGAACTGACAAGTAAAATGTACCAAATAATATTGGACTGGGAGGATGACCTTTGCTAATAAGGCACTTACACCACACTTGATGGGAACCAAGGCACTGCTGATGAAATGCTGGTTTGAAATGGCTCTGTGCTATTTATTCCCATTACTATCAGTAGAAATAAAGTAGGTTTTCTTGAAATATATTCAATAATATCTTGAAAAGTTTTCATAAAAAGTAATTTAAAGAATAGGTAATATGGGAAGCATTTTTTGATGGATGCTAATGTTGTTTTTAAATGCAGCCTTGATCACTCTGGTAAAGCTCTTGGTTAAATACTGTATTAGATTTAGCAGAGATGTATGTTTCCTTCACCAAAACAATAGGTTTAATGTCTGGGAAGGAAATATTTGATAGAAATGCTTTTTACTGAGTTATCCATTTGTGGATTAAGCACACCAAGCTGCTGGAAAATTCTATGGTAGTCCAGAGTTCACAACCTTAATCTGATTAGGCTGGTTTTGATTATTAACTTGGACTCCTTTATTTATTTATTTTAAATCTGGGAGACCTTAACTCCTCAGGAATCTGAGATCAACCTAATCCTACTAAAAGAACCCTGAATTACAAAATCTAAACCAACTGTGGAGTTCACTGCTTAGTGTGGCTCAATCAGAAATAATCTTTCCTGGGCTGGGGATGTGAAGGTCTGGATACTGAACTGAAAACCTGACAGTCAGGAGTACTGTTCTCTATTTCTTTCTTCAGTGTTTTTGTTTTTTTTTTAAGGAAAAATATGGGCCTGATGAAAAGGACCAATGATCCAGGCTGTGCAGTACCAATATCCCCATGTTACTGACCCTGTCAGTGGGAACTGGCAGTGAAATTTCTTCATATTTTGCCGTTATTGCTCAGGTTTTTTCCCAGTCAATCCATGTTTTCTGAGCAGGATGCTCCTCAAGGGCAGAATGCTTCACTATTTACATGAATAATAACTTTTCAGAAATGTATTTATTATTGCAATTTAACAATTATTTTTTATATGAGTATTAGTATCCATGAGCTAAAATCCAAACTAATATATTTAAATCCAGCTACACAGATCACTAAATGTGGTGCTTTCTTACCCTGTCACGTGCAGGGAATGCACACATTTATCCCAATGGGTTACTTTTTATTATGAGCACCAGTATCTCTGGCAGATCTGTTTCCTATTTTCATGTGCTACTGAAAATGTGTTCTGTGTTAAGTTTGGGTTGTTTGTTTTGCTGTAAAAAGTCAGTTGATCATTAGTAAACACTCACTGAGCATTTCTCATAACCGTTTGACTTGGAAAATGATGATCAGACTAGATTAGCAAGTTGAAATTTGGTAGATAAACACATGGTACTCATTAATTTTAGTCTTTAGTGTTCAGTAAATATGATAATGTTGATTACATTCCAAATTCAGCCAAGATATTTATGATATAAGAATTCAATTTCTCGTGTTTTCTTTTATGTTTAAACTGATGAGGGAGATAAATTTACCTGGTGTTTTGGTCAACTGATTAATTTGTGATCAGTGTGCACCAATATTTGAATGTTATGGAGAAAAACTAATGAATACTTAAATCACTTCTGAACATTTCATGTACCATGCACTTTCACTAAAGTATTCCCTTGTCTCTTACTTTCTTTCTGCTGAATGGATAAAGGAGGATTTTTAATTCCAAACTCACCTAATACAGTTTGTTATCTGAATTACTTCTGAGCTGTATTATGGCTTAAGTTGATTTAAAGCCAAGTTATTGAAGTAGTTTAGCCTCAGAACATCTGTGGTGGTAAAATGGACCTTCTCAAGCTGCTAATAAGACTTTTTTTTTCAGTATTTCTCTCCCAGTGTAATGGTTCTCTTATTTGAACTGCAGAGCAGAAATCACCAGATTACATTGCTAAATCCACCAAGTTTGTGTTTAAACTTGTTTATGCTACTGTGTGTCGGTGTAGCTCCCATTGAGTTCTAGAGGAATACATGTGCCTTTTTAGAAGTAATTCAGATTTAGAAGAATGGGTGTTCCCACCCCAGAAAATATTTTAAAAATCGGAAAAGTATTTCTAATTTTAAAAGTCAATGAAGTGGTGAGGATTGCAGCTCCAGCGGTTTCACTCTATTTGCTCAGAATTCACGTTAAAATGTTTAAGAGGATAATATTGCAGATAAGCTTAGTTCTGTAACTTTTAAGTTTTTTAATCTTAATGAGCTGATTTTTCCAAATTACAAAACTCTTAGCCAGCATTCGCATTACAAACTCCAAGACAAGGGCGGTGTCTGGTAAGTGCAGCCGCAATTTGTGTTTTCTCTTTTAATGTAGAAAAAGTTTCTCTTGTTCCCCACTGAAGCAGAAAACAGTTTATTTGTTCATTCCTTGGCTTTGCTGAGGCTTTGCAATATTTTGAACACCTACCGACTTCCTCAACACTCTATTTAAGCAGGAGATTTAGGACTGTCACTTTAAAGAACAAAAGACTTTTGTGCTTTACGAGATTTTACAAGACTCTTGGTACTTCACTTGACAAAAAAAGTTTCACAAGGGCTGCAGGGAAACCGTACTTCGATCTCTGCATCTTTAGTGTTAAACAAGGAGCTTTCACAGAGAGTCACGGACAGGGATGTGTTGTGGAGAGCTCTGGCTTTGCAGATGTAGCATTTGAGGAAGAAAAAAGTGCCTGGGCTGTGGAACTGACCTGGGAAATCAATTGAAGTAAAGGTGTTGAAGAATAATAAATGTGTTAGGAATTAAAGGCAAAGCAACATTTTAAAAGTCCTAATTAAACTGGAGGAAATCAAAATAGAAATACTTGTGTGTTCTGTCAGAGATGACCCACTGGCCATCATGGTATTGAATACAGTAATACCTGCAAATGATTCTGGTGGGCCCTGGAGCCTTGGTCCAGTTCTTTGTGTGTGCTCATCCTTAAATTTAAAGGAATTGAGTGGTGTAATTGAATTACTTGGCAACAGTATCTGTTACATAAAACTTGGTGTACTGATAGCTTAATATATTTTTTGTTTGTTTTAGCTTCTCTTTTTTTGAATATTCCATTGACTGCAGAAAAAAAAAATTGAAACTAATTGTCTTTCCTCTTAGTCTGCTGATGATATTTTTTTTCCTTCCTCCAACCATTCAGCAATTTCCAGTACCAAGTTCCCTGTTTTCTTTTGGGTTTTTTAGAGTGACGCTTGTTCTGTCACGCTCATTCAGTGAGGCAGTCCCTAAAATGGGAATGGATCAGCTGAAGGCACCGATGGTTTTTTCCCTCTCAAGTGCTCCAGCTGGGCTGTCACCCTGTGAGCAGATCCTGCTGTTCTCAGGGCACTGCACCAACCAGAGCCATTTCATTTCTATCCCTGCTTGTCTGGCAGCAGCCTCACCACGTCAAATTCAAGGTTGACTGTTGTAAGAATTACGTGTGGGAGAAGGAACAAGAGTTTGATTTTTATTTGTCTCCAATCCTGATGGAAACAGCTGAAAGTCTGTTAATAACGTTTGGGGATTGTTGGAGCTGAAATGAGGAACAGGCCTTTTGTTGATGATTTTGGTATCAAATTTCCTGGTAGTGTTTATAGTTCAGACTACAGATTTGAGTTCCATGTAGCTTTATAAGGATATGATATAAAAATATAAGTAGGTTCTATGTGTGTAAGGAATTCCTGGTTTTTCCAGGAGGTAAAAAATTTGCATAGTTTAAAACTCCTCTACTTGGAGTATTTTTGAAGCCAGAAGATTTACATGTGTTTGTAAAAACCGGAGACAAATACCAGCACTCAAGAGCCAGGTGGTAAATAAGTGATTGTGTCAGAATTTATGCCCTGGGGATATCTGCAGACTTGTCCTTGCATGAAGAGGATCTCTGTGCAGCCACAGTGGTTTGGGTGGGGTTGAGGGTTGGTTTCCATTTGGTTTGGTTGTGGTTTTTGTTGTGGTTAGTTGGTTCACTGGGTTTTTATTTGTTTCATCTTGAGCAGTGCACTTTCGCTCCTTGATTTCACAGGCTGCTGTAGGTGCACATGAAGCTGTATTTTATTTGGTCTGCTTCAGAGGAATTAGTGCAGACATTTCTCGTGTCTTTTTTAATGGAAATCCCTCCCAGTGAGTTCCAAAAAACTGATCTTTGACTGTAAGCAGAGATTTCTTTAACTCCAGAACAAGAAATGACTGTTTCATTTTGTTTTGAATGTTTGCTACTTTCCATTTGCAGTGTAATGTAATAGCAGAAAATCAGACCTAAGCTTTTAAGGGAAGGATGATCTTCCCAAGGTTAATGTATGTTTCCAGCCTGTCTCTGGTGCACGTCTGCACTTACACAGAGTGCTGGGAAAATGCAGCATTTAGGGAGGGATCCTTAGGCTACACAACTTCTCTTCTTCCAGCAGTTATATTAATGTGAGTCATCTTTAATAACAGTTGACACAAACCTTGTCACATAACAAATTGCTGAACCTTGGAACTCCTCTACACCTAAAAGCCCTGAAATGTGTATTTAGAATTGCCTCCAGATCAGCAGTGACACCAGATGTTTTCTAGGGGAGCTGATTTAGGTGGCTACTTCTGCAGTGTGTGTAAGTAATGATTTTCATGGTCTCCTTTTGTCTCTGAACTTTCTTAATTTTAAAAATACACTAAATACTCTGTGAAGCTCTGTGGCACAATTTTCTTCAGAGTGATATTTGTCATTCAGCATCATGTTCACGAATCCTCCCGTGCTGCCTTGCTCACTTGTGCAGATCAGCACTGGCTTACTTCATTAACGTCACAGCTGCATTTTCCTGCTTCCCCAGCACCTTGTGCATTTGTACCAAAGCCCAGCTGAGATACCTGTGCTGGGAATGTCTCTCCTTTCATTACCCACCTGCCCATGAATGAAGACAGGGCAGAAATGCAGGTTTCTTCACAGAATGGGGAGGAAATCTGGGAACAGTTTCAAGGCAGTGTCGTTCTGCCCAGGGTCACAGTGTGGCACACAGTGAGAGAGTGTGGGTGGCAGCTTTCTTCCTGGCCTTTTCCATGATCATGTCGTGGGGCAAAATGCAGCAGCCAATGCCCAAATTCTGCTGGCAGAGTGCCCTTGCAGCTTTGAGTGTTTTCAGGTATCTACAAAAGGGGCAAACTAGGATGTGAAATGGGAGATGAGAGTTAACATCCCTCCTCAATTGAAAGGAAGATTTTGGAAAAAATGAAGTCACTGGCAGATGTGAAGGGCAGGTGCCCATTTTGTACCCTCAGTGTGGATGTGTTGGATATGAGAGAATATAAAAAAGGATCTCCACTGAACCAAACATAATGCAATTCAGCCATAGGTTAAAGAAAGGTCATTTTCTTGCCTTGTTGGCTGGAAGGAGACAGCAGAGCTCTAACACATAATTGTGTTCTGTGACAGTAAAAGGAGTCTTTTGGTGCTTTGGGAAAGGAAAGTGACATTTTCCTCGCTCATGAGAGAAACACAGCTCCACGTTAAACGTGCACGACAGTGCTCCCAATGTAAATAGAATTAGCAGGGGCAAAATTGTTACCCGCAAGGATAATGAGCCTGTTCTTTTAAATGCAGCTTGTACAGATAAATATGTGTGCCTGTGTGTGTACACATGTATAAAAGCAACAACAGAACTCACATTGCAGTTTCATCCTCTCTCTCCTTGCTGTGGTTTCTCAGCTGAGGAAAGGGAGCTGAGCTAAAGGGAGTCACTGTACAGGTGCTGAGGAGGCTGTTCCTGCCAAGGAGGGTGGTGGTAGTGATACTGATATATTTGATACAGAAGAGCTTAAGTGGCTGAGAATTTTGAGCACTTAATTGAAAAAACAGAAATGTGGCATGGTTTAATTTTTCCTATTTTAGGACCCGTGGTGTGGCTGGCATTTTTTGTAAAGTACTAAAAAAAATGGTATAATCAATATGCAAAAACTGTGAAGTTTTGGATGGCCAACTTAAAATAATCTGTGCCAAGAAGGCTTCACAGACTGGTGAAAATGGATGGATGCATAATGAACTCCCAGTTTGCACTACAGAAGGCTCTTGGTACTTGCAGGAGAAATTTCTAGCAAACATTCATTACAAAGGCTTCTCTGTTGAAATGAGAACAAAGGTTCCACTAAAAAGATCTCAAAGGATTCAAATGTACCTTTTCACAGGTGACATGCTGGTACAAGCCAGTTCTCAAGGGCTTGCATCAAGGCATAAATCAGCAGTAATTTCAACCCTGCAAGATCATAGCACGATCATGAACAGAAAGAAAATCAATCTGACACCAGCTCAAATAATAGCAGTTCTGGGAGTCACAGGATAGAGTACAAGTCTGCTGGGAGGGTCTGCTTGTCAGAACAATGGCACTCAAGACACTGAACACTTTGACAGACATCAAAGCAAGAAGAAAAGGAACAGAAGGATCACTTCTCAGGCACGATGGTGTCACTCACAGGAACAGCAGCCTGAGTGATGCTTCAGATGTAGGTGAAGCAGATGTTGGTCCTGTGGTCAGGCTGTGGTCAGGTCTTCCTGCAAAAAGGACTTCAAATGCTTGAAAAGCCCTTCAAGTTTTAACTTAGTGGGTGATGTCAGAACTGCACAACACTTGATGGCGTTTCTTCCCAGAGTTAGAAGGGCAGAAGAAAAGACTGAAAAGTTCACTTTCTGTGTTCACTTTTTATGTGTTTCATAAAAGTTCTTAGCACTGCTGTGATAACTTAATTGAGAATCTTGAAAGACAATAAACTATAGATCATGTGCCTCCTGTAGGTGCACCAACGTTGTGAGCCTCTGCTGGAAATAAAACAAGCTGCCAAATCAGAGCTGCTTCTAGAAATCCTGGAATGTAGCAAAAAAAAATACCCCCAAAAGGTCCTGAATCTAAATAGGAACAAGGCACATCAAATCTGAGGAGTGGACAATGCTGGAGAGATGCTGGTAATAGTTTAGATAATGTGTCCCATTAGTAAATTCACCTGGAGGTGGGAGCTGGTGTCAGCATTTTCTTTCTGAGACTTTTAGTAGGTGGCTTTTATGATTTTGAAAAGGGAAATGAAAATTGCTGAGGCCCCATGAGACCACAACAACTCCTAATGTCCAGGGGGGAAAAAAAAATCTACCAGGAAAACTGTGACTTTGTTTATTGTGATGTCAGCTGATGAAATCTTTTGTCTCATCAAATATGACAATAATTAGACTTGTTCATATGCTTTGATAGTCCATAAATGCTCTGGTGAATGTCTTGTTTGCTTAAAGAGGGCTTCCATTAGTCTAATTAAAAACAGGGGAAGTGAACATGAAGAAAAACTGTCAGCTGGATGTTTTTACACACCATTGCCAAGGCATCCTGGTATCAGTGCAAATCTAAGACTTGAACTGTGGTCAGATGTTCTACAGCATCCATGTGTTGTAAATTATTCTCATGTGCTGAGTTTGTTGTGATACAAAATTTAAAGTGGTGTCTCCAAAAATTAATAGTATCTACACAGAACATGTAATTTTCAATTTTTGTAATCTCTGAGCAGCTAAACCTGATTTTAACAATTACTTTTTTGCTAATTAAGTTTTACTGGGTCTTCTTAATTAAGCACACAGTTGGAAAAGAGACAATAATTATCTCGATTTGATGGCTATGCCAATTTGCATTATCAAAAAATAACCAAAGCACATTCAGTTTTGCTGTCACATACAAATACTGCTTTCCATGCACCCAGAGTTTTTTACAAACAACAGTTGTACCTTCCAGAGTTACTCCTAGGTGGAACAAACATTGCATTTTTTCCTGCCTGCATATGGACAGGTGCATGGACACCTCACTATTGTATTACATTGATAGATAAACTAGAGCAGTGGAGATATATATACATAAATATACACACACACATACAGATCTAGATGTAAATATTTTGATAGTTATTTGCCTCTTTAGTTCAGAAGAGCATCAACATTTAACTGTATTTTCATAGAACTCAACTACTTTAAGTGGAGTATTCTAATTTTAGGTCTTTACAATGCAAAAATGTGCTCTTGTCAACAGAGCAGTGATCACAGCAGTGGAGAACGAGCTGAGCTTCCACTGGCAAACGTTTTAACACTTCCTGGGCATGTGTTTGGTGGAAAGAAGTGCCTGGGGTGTGTTGGAAATCACCTGCTTAGTTGTCCTAGACATTCTTGAATGTGAGGGGGAACATTCCTTTTCTTCAGTTCTGTTATCTTCTTAAAATGTCATTTACTGAGAAGTTTACAGCTCTGACCACACATCCTCCTTGGAGGAGAAAAGTAGTTCTGGGAGATCTGTACTGGAATATCTGCTCCTGTAGCTCAAAGTACATCTCATATAATCTCAGATTTCCTTTGTCCCTTTCCCTGTTTTGTCCCTGCCATACAGTTGGGAATTAAAAGGCAGTAAAGGGTTTGACTGTGTGTTAGGGACAAATCTGTAGATATTAAGCACTTGGCTTGTTTTACTTAAGCCCAGACTTTTTCGTATTCTTTAGGATTCTTAGCTGAAGTGTCGACACGGTGGGAGACTGTGCACAGTGTTTGCATTTTTTCAAACAAAAAAATGTTCACACTGTGGGTTATTCTGCAATGTAATAGGGAATTGTATTTCCTGAAGTACAGCTCTTTGTGCTCAAGGGATGCTCTGAACCTGTCCAGGTTTTATCACCCTGAATCCTGAATGTCCTTTGTCCCACAGAAGGAGAACTTGAGCTTTTGTCCTTGAGTCTCAGTGACATCAAATGAGGAGTTTCCAAGAGAAAACATGAGGGACTTGTGTGGTTCCTAGTCAGTGGCAGATCTCCAAGTGAAGTGGAGGGCACGTGTTGGACAAGGATTCTGTATCACAGTTGAGTGGCTGACACAACGTATGTTTTTAGGATCACTTTCAGTCTTGCCATATGCCACAAAATACTGCAACAACCTGACTTCCTTTGCAATTTTACTCTGCAGTGTTTTCTCTCTGAGACTTGAGATATGGTGGACAACACTTTGAATTACTAGAGTTAAATTAGACTTTGACTCATTTTAAGTGAAGATCATTAAATGTGAAAATGAGCCCTATTCTGCTTGCATCTATCCCAATGACATGTGAATGTATGAGCCAGTGTAATCCACCCAAAAGTTAAAGAGCACGTTGTCCAGGGAGTGTGTTAAACCCAGAGCATGGCCCTGAAAACTCTGCTTTGCATCTACATATCTGATTTAGAAAGAGATGGGAGAAAACATATTCTGAGATTGTCATCTTTTATCTGTGCATCTGTTCTTGTTAAGGGGTGCTGTGGAGTCCACCTGCAGGAATAACAGAGTGTCTCAATGTTTTACAGCCTCACTCATTCCCTGGTAAACACTGGGCATGTGGGACCTACTGATCCATCCATCCTTATGGCATTTTCAAACATCTTTTGGTGTGTTAATACTTCATGAACCACAGAAAATGTTCATACGAATTTTGGTAGGTTTGGGAGTTTTTTTCAATTCTGTTTCTTCAGTCCATCTTCAAGGGATTGCATTATTTCTTGATTTTAGTATGAGGTTTTTCCTTCCATTGAAAAGTATTATCTGCTTCCATCCTCCAGAGTTAGGCAGATTTTCTGTATTTCTTCACAATATCTAGTTCTCATGTATCACACACAAACATAATTTCTTCCTGCTCTAATGCTGCTCATCTCCTGTAGCTGTATCTTCCTTGCTGTGTTGTGTAAGACTGAATTTAAAGGGACTTCTTTGTTTATAATCTCTAGACAAATATTTGAGGGTAAAATTGTTTGAAAGTACATACAAGGTCAGAATGTTTTTACTTTTCTTTCCTCAGTATTGCATTTCTCAAAGGTTTAAATCAAGAGTGTTTGTTCTGTTTTGCCTTTCATATTTTGCAGTTCTGTATTTCAGAAAGACCTGCAGAATAAAGGTGCTGTTCTTTTTGCCTTCAGCAGTCCAGAGCTGGGATTGCTGCTTAGCAGTTCATTTTCAGGAACCACTGGGCTGCAAAGGCAATAAGCAAACGGTGCCTGTCAGATAAGGGCGTGTGCTGAGAGAAAAGGCAGAGCAGAGAGGGAGCACAGTTCCCTGGTTATATTTTAGCATTGTAACTGCAATTACATTTTAATTCTAAATAGTCTGGAATATTAAATGTGATGATTAGCTGAGGCCAACAAAGGTTACACTTTTTCATGTTTTTGATCTTGTACTCTTCTGGAGGACCTTGTTCAGCTGCATGATCCTCATTAGCAGCCACAACCTGACCTCTGTCAATAATTCTGGGCTTACTGGGGCCAACTGGGGATGGCACTGCGGGTTTGCTGGGGCTGGTGGTGGGTGATCACCATGGAAATGTGTTCATGAAATGGGCACCCCATGAGAGCAGCCTGTTAAGGGTTTATGAAGAGCCCTAAAGGGTTCCAGTGAGGCGATCTCTGGGTGCAGAGTCTCTGTGCAGTGTAAATGCACACATGGTTTTGTTCTGTTCCCAGTGATGGGCACTGGGCTCAGCCTCACCCATCCCCAGCTCCAGGAGGGGCTCAGGGGAGAGGACCTGGATGGAAGTGGAAGGTGAAAATAGTTTCTGATAACATGGGCAGCGTGCACTTAGAAGGGTGCACAAATCAGATATAAAAATCCTCCTTATGTCTGTGTTAGTGCCATTACTTCAAGGGTGGTGCTTTCCTGTCCAACAGAACTTTTTTGTAAAAGTGTTTCATTGTGATTTTAAGGTATTAGTTGTTCATTCTTCTGCAGAATTGACTGTGAGGTGCAATGATATCTGTTTTAAAATATGATTTGGAATTACCTGCTGTTCAGTGCCTAAATATATATTTCACCTATTTATATGTCTGTGTATCTAATAAACACGTAGTATTTTTCTATTGCATTTTTATTACATATTTTGTGAAACCTTTCAGTAACAGAACAATGATGGAAAGGGCAAAAAAGTGGCACTTGTGAGGAGGAAAACATTGAGGCACTTACAGAAAGGTCACTTACAGGAACTGTAAGCTTTTATGAGACTTCATTATTTTGCTGACAGGGTCAGGTTGATATTGATTGGTTGGCTGTTCTGTTTAGTTACTTGAGGGCCAGTTGTTTGAAGAAACCTGTGTAAACATCCAGGCAATATTCTTCATACTCCTGCTCTATTTCAGCATTTGGAGTTGCTCACTGTGTTGTATTTTTTCAAACAAAATATGAAATGAAGTCCAAGTATTTGATTGCCAGTGTTTAAATTCAGGTTATTGTACCCTACCTTCATTTGTTGGATTGAACTGAGTCTCTTCCTGTAGAAAAGCCTAAGATTTGATAAATAAATCTTCCTTAAGTAGTTGTTTACTGCAACTTAAGTTTTACGGGTCTCTGTGCGTCCTAATAATTTTTTATTACTTGTTTAAAAAAAAATCACTTGAAACCTCCCACAAAATAGATGCACAGCATCTTTTAGGGGGAACTTCTGTGTTTCGGTTTTGTGGGGGATTTTTTGGTTGTTTCAGTAATGAGACATTTGTCAGCCTGGTGGTTTTGCACTTTGGAAAGCAGGATGCACTCAGGCTGCTGCACTTGTTGCCTCCCTGGCAAAATTTATTTCTTCTCTCCTGCATCTTCTTAATAGAGGCCCTTAATTTCTCCTTGTTTTCCTGTGGCTTCTGCAGCTTTGTCTCCATTTATTCTGTCAGCCAGGGTAGATTGGGAGGCTTTTTCCTGTCAGTAACCATTCCTGCAGAGTTCTCAGTTCATCTCTTCAGCCAGCTCTGTGCTGGCCCCTCTGTGTCCTCCTGTCATTAAAGCAGCTCACTGGATAAGGACTGAACTCGGGCAATAACAGGCAATCCTGGGAAATAACAGTAAATTACTTAAGCAAATAGCTTTGGAGGAGCAAGTATTACTTGTGGTACCTTGTACAGAAGCATTTTCTCACCAAGTGCAGTCAGCACACAGCACAGGTGCCTGTTCAGATGCCTGTTAGTGAAATGTAATTGGAATATAAATATATATATGTATTTTATATAAATATATACATAAATATTCATATTTTATCTAAATATATTTTATATATATATATATATAAATATAAAAAAACCATATGTAAATATAAATATATATATTTGGACCTTTTGGACCTAAAATGAAATGAATTATTGTTGTTGGTTTTTTTCCAGGACTGTTTCCTTGAGGCATCCCAGTTGCTTGTTTTCATGACTTTGAGCCTGTTTGATCAGAGATGGAGCAGATGGACTGCAAACCCTACCAGCCACTGTCCAAAGTGAAACATGAAGTGGATTTAACTTACACAAGTTCCTCAGATGAAAGTGAAGATGGTGGGAAGCAAAGGCAATCCTATGACTCCAGAGAAACTCTGAATGAATACAGCCAAGAGCTGAGACTCAACTACAACAGTCACAGCAGAAAAAGAAAAGCCATTGACCAGTCCACACAAGGTAAATCATTTCTTTTTTCTGCTAATTATGGTTGTTACTGCCTGATTGTGCACTATGAAACAGCATCAGGAGTTGAGCAAACATTTTGTTCTCAAAGGCTTGTGGTACCAACCCACTTTTTACCTGGTTTTAATCATACTGTAATATCAGAAATTTAGAATATTGTTGTTGAAGAAAAAGTGCTTTTTCAGCAAGATGAACTGACTGGTATTCTGGAAATCACCACATGCTACTACAGACAAATATTTTCTTTAATAGGAGCTACTCTTCTTAGTAACGTTGAATGATTAATTATTTACTGCCTCTGCATATGTTGGTGCATTTTGCCATAAAATCAGTGTTGGGGCTGCAGGCTATCTCTGCATGTGCTCACAGAGCCTGTGAATTAATTCAAATATAGCAATTCTCCTAACATTGCTAATCATATAAATAATCGAGTCATTTAAAAACTGGAGTTAATTAGTGTATTGTAAGGAAAACCCTAAGAGTTAAATTTCTATTTTAGCCTTTTTCATGATTAGGACAAATATTTGAACAGTGATGATGGTTGAACTAAGGTTAGGAAAGGTAGTGCTTAAATTACATTAAAGTGTGGCCACTTCTCAGCTAAAACTTGTGGAACTGACTTAAAAACAAACAAACAAACTCAAAATCCTCAAACGAGCAACACANATCCCCCCAAAAAACTCAAAAAACCCCAACTGTATCCTGAACATGCAATGAGAGTTTAATTAAGTGAGTTGTGGCTGCATTGCTGTGCCTGTTGGACCCTCTGGGCAGGGTTGGACCCTCTGGGCAGGATGTGACACACACACACCCACACACNTCCTCAAACGAGCAACACACACCCCCTGCCCCCAAAACCCTCACTCCTTGCTCAGAAAAGCCACCTTCAATTTTCTGAAAATAAAAATAATTTTATTCTTCTACGAGGAAATGAAAAACAGGAGAATTTGTCTCCTCTGTGATGTGTAAATTAATGTGAAATTTGGAGTAGCTGTGCTATTGCAGCGGATTTGGATTTTTGTTTTTTCACTGCAGATATTCTGCCTCAAGTTGCACCCATGATGCTGGAGTTGTGTGAAAGTACCTGTAATTCATGGCAGTAATAATGCTGGGCTGCCTCAGTCTGTGTGCAGAAATTCCCTCCAAAGGGATACAGAACTGCTCTCTTGGGGAAGAAAAAGTCATGAACACAGAGTTCAACAGAGGACTGTTTAGAAAACTGATTTGTTCAAAAAAACCCTCAAAAAATCCCCAAAAACCTCAAAAAAACCCTCAAAAATTTTTTTAAAAAATCCCTAAAAAAACCCTCACAAATCCCAAAAAAACCCTCAAAAATCCCCAAACCCCTCAAAAAATTCCCAAAAATATCCCCAAAAACTCCCCCAAAACCCTCAAAAAAACTCT